>JAAEAF010009184.1:0-46211 GCA_011037195.1 Triatoma infestans
CACCACCCCCTAAACCTTGAAGCCATTCTAAATATGTAATTTTATTTAATTTTTACTATGACATTTTTCTGCGGTAATGTATGAGATAAGCACATTAATGACAGAAAACTTAATGTCAGAAAACTTTGGTAGTTGAAAAAATCTATTTAAATTTCAAGATATTCCATGTCG
Source organism: Triatoma infestans (assembly GCA_011037195.1). Classification (NCBI taxonomy): domain Eukaryota; kingdom Metazoa; phylum Arthropoda; class Insecta; order Hemiptera; family Reduviidae; genus Triatoma; species Triatoma infestans. The sequence goes on from JAAEAF010009184.1 coordinate 172, forward strand.
TCTACTGGTGTTTCCAACGACTCCTAGAACCGGAAAAAACAATTTTGTCCGCTGGGGCCGCGGGATTACGTGAGATCAACCATATCCGCACTATTCATCGCCGAGAATTTTTACGCACTTATTTTAGCCACAAGACATGATTCGGGCATTTGGAGGCATGCCTTGTCAATTTTTTAGCTCTATTGCTGCTTCGTTATATTTTTTTATTTATTTAACATTATGTAGAAAAAGGAAAAATAACCGATGGTACGCATTATGTCTGGAAATTGTGCGTGGTCACACTGTGTGTGAGTGCGTAATGAGAGAGGTTAGAGTGTGCTCTTTGATGGCATCTTTTGTATTGTGTGATCATTGACTGAATATTTCTTTTATTGATATTTTTAACACCGTAATAATAATAATAATAAATATCTTTATTGAATAAGCAAATATACAAATGAAAATAAAAATAAAAATACACTAACTGACAGACCGTTCTCATGGCCCATAGGACCGTCTGAGGGGTTGCTTCGTAATTACATTATTTTTATATATAATTAAAAGTACTTATTTTTCATAATTAGAAAGTAAAATAATTAACATTAAATAAACAACAATAAGGATACAAAAATACATAATTAAAACAGAAAAAGAAGAAAGAGAATATTAAATAAAAAAAAAAAGGAATAGAATTTTGGAAAAAATAAAAATCAATTTATAAATCAAAAACTTGTTTGCAAATTATATTCTTTCACTTGGGGCTCTATGTTATCTACCAAGAATAAACAGAACAAATAACACCTCATTTAATAAATTTTAATTATGGCATAAAATTCTCTATTATCGTTCATTAAAAATTAAATTCGGATACCAAAAAATATCTATATTGCCAAGCCTGTCTACAAAATCTGATTAAGCTACCACAGTCTTTTCCATTTGCATGATCTTTAAACTCCTCTCTATCTAATTTTGCTTTAGTAAGATACAATAATCTAAATTCATTTAGAATTGGACAGGTAGCTAAAATGGAAGATATCTTCATCTTCTCTAGTATTTCAGGGAGAGCACGTTTTTATCTCCTTATCAAAACAGTACTAAATTCAGGTATAGTAATTCCCCACGTATCTTAAATATCAAACTTATTGACTGTCTATCTAAGTTACTATAGATATAATTATTAAAGTTAAATTCTTTGTACCATGTGTGATATTTGCTGTTTAAGGACAGATTTATTTACCTATTTGAAAGGTTTTCTTTAATAACAGATACTGGAGCGTCCGTAGGAAAGTGAATAAAATTAAATTAAAATTTTAATAATCGTATGTAACTGTACAAAATACGTAAACACAATTCTCACCCGCTATCACGACCACGAACATCTATCATGTTTCTCTCTTGTCAGTGTGTGTGTGATTTCTGTCTCTGGCTTGCCCGCACTTTGAACTTATAATCTTTTCTCGTTACAAAGGCTTATTCTCAACTACAGTTAGTTGCTCTGCCGCTCTGATAGTGTGCACAGTAGTGAGTTGAATTTGATTTCAAATTCTGTGTGGCCACACCTTGAACTACTTAACGTTATTTTTGTACCCTGGAGTACCATTACCTATAATAACCATTGTGGAAATTGCGGACCACCAATCTCTTCAACATTTTTTGTAAGGCAGCATCATCTTCATTATCCTCAAGAAGAGCAACATTTTTCTATCCATCATTATCCGTACCGGAGCGGATGTACGTGAGCGTAGGCGACAACGGCACAGCTCCAGCAACATCTTACTCGACGAATTCCAGGCGAGAGAGAAATATAATAAAAATCACTAATAAATGCAAATATATTGTTCAGCCTTTACATTATATAATCTCTTGTAATTCTGTCCACCTTTCCTTTATTTTTTCGTATTAAATACAGTCCACTTTGAAATAACTAGTGTACCATTTTTCATTTTATTTTTTGACGGTACAATAGTAATAGAGGAATAACCAATCTATCTATTGGCCGTACCAGATACAACATCTATTATTTTAATTTGCCTATTAATTAATCTGTCTAACGGAATTCCATATTTATCACAAATATTTCTCCATTCACAGAACCAGAATAACTTTTGATGGATTACTTCGTTAACTACAATATGGGGATACCTGTTGGGAGCAAGATCCAAACACCTATAAATATATTTTAAGTGCAAGGAAAGTGTAAACACAAACGTCGGGAATAGATGAGTTTGATATTTTTAACACCATTAATGGGGGCGTTTTAGTAAATGGTAACAGGTGTTTCGTTTTTATTTAATCACCTACAAGTATATGTATTTTTTTTAACAACTTTATTTATTTTGAGGCTCGAGGTAACAAATTGTTTTTCTGGGCTTTGTAGGTTCTCATTTTATGCAAAAATGCTTAGATACATAGATACCGGCAGCCCAAAGCAAACGTTGAATAAAACGCTAGTCTCGCAGTTATCGGTATCCGCTGTGGCTCGAACAAGACAAGACATACCAGTATCGCCCATTCGGTGTCCCCCACGGCTCGAATAGGAACCACTGATTTTTCACAAATTCCACAGAACTACCTACTATCAATTTTTTTTTTTTTTTTTTTAATTGTAAGAAATTAATAGGTTTACATTTTTGCAAACCAAATTTAATAAATTAATTATAGTCGTTTTCCGAGAAATATCGAAACAACCTATTCTGTAAAATCGTACTTCCCGTTAACCAATTTTTTCTTCAAATTTAATTTCTAGTAGTGGTTCTAATGTATACTAATATTTTATTAGCGATAGAATATACTGAATAGACTAGTACTGAATTTAACACTTTAAAGGAAAGCTTAACGCTGCTGTTCCCCTAGAAACCACAAAAATATTAATTTTTGTGAGGAAATATTTCAAATAGATAGATAGATAGATAGATAGATATTTCTGAAGGAAATTTTGAAGGAATTTTGAAGGAAATCATTACAGCCGTCGACTTTTTCTTACTCCTAGTAAGAGGAAGTATTGTAGTCATGTCAAATTTTCGATGTCGAGATTTCACCAGAAATATCCGTTTTGAGGTCCCCTGAGTCCAAATGGTCTATGTGTGTTTGTATGTGAACAGCATAGCTTAAAAACGAAAAACCGCAGAAAGTTGAAACTTGATATTCCGTTTAGGTATAACCATGGGATATGACAGTACGTTAGTTGTCAAAATTCCTCTACCGGAAGTACCAATTTACAAGTTTTTGTTTTTTTTACTTTATTGCGTTTTTCTCAAAAATTGTTCCGACGATTTTCTGTTGGTATATCAACTGCACATGCAACGAGCTACAACTTTTATTTGAAACATTTCTCTGGGAAAATTCATTTAAGGGCTGTTATGACGGAGAGGTGGGGTTAGGTTTTCATCTAAAGTATTATTTCAGTTTATTAGACCATTCTGTCATATAAATAATGTTAATTAGAATTGAATATATTGTTGAAATTCCGAATTTGAAAAAATCGGTTAACCACAAGCGCGTTTACTTTACCAGGTTTACTAAATGATTTTTTTTCACTTTTTCGCAATTTTCTCAAAAATGGCTCCGACAATTTTCTTGAAAAATTGTATATAAACTAAACATACAAGGATCTAGAACTTTTATTTTAAACATTTCTCTCGGAAAATTCCTGTAAGAGCACTTTTAGTGGAGGAGTGGGGTCATGTTTTTTCTCTAAAGTGCTATCATAGTTGATTATACAATTCTATCATCCATAGAAAAGTAATTAGAAATAAACAGATGGGAAAAATTTCAAGTTTCAAGAAACTTAATAAACCGGAAGTGCACTTTTACTGGACAGTCTTTTCAGTTTTCGACGAATTTCATTAAATTTGGTACACAAACTATAAAATTTGTCAACTATAATTTTGAGAACTGGAGTAAGAGAAAGTTGTGTGAGTGTTTCACACCACATTGTTTTTTTTTTTGGTTTTCACTGGACATCAAAACATGTATTTCCGAAGAAAATACAATTTCGAATTGTTTATTTTATTTTTGGCAATTAAATAAATTTACAAAGACAATAAATATTGAATCAAGTACCTAACTCAATGAAAATTAAAGACTGATTGGAAAATGGTTAATTCAGTTTAATGAAACAGATTTGAATTGTTATCAAATATGATTCAAGCAAACAACATTTGCCATTGTTAATTACCATAACATGTCTATTTGTATGGACGGTTCCACGTTTAAACTTTTGCCATTTGTAAAAGTTTGCTAACAAATATTGGTTTGTATTGGTTGGCAATTGTTCAGGTGGTGATTTTGAAGTAACGTAATTTTACAGTTAATGATTGATAGATAGCAATGAAGAAACTATTTTTCAGTTACTACAAAATGTTGATTAAAATATTAATACGCTTTTTCTTTTTTTTAGTCTCATCACTTCTTTTTATTTTATTTATATATTTATATATGTCTGCTGGTAATATTAGAAATTATTGACAAAATTTTTGAAAATTAAAAAGTAGATTTTACATTTTACAAATTGGGGTTTTATTAGTGTACATAATGTGTATGTGTTGGATTTCATGACTAAGAAAATTAATGGAAATTGAAACTTTCCGAGAACAAACGGAATAAATCGGAAACCTATACTATATAGCCATCGGTTTACAGATTTCCTTCAAAATCGGGGATTCTAATATACCTTAATATTATGTATGTGCTTGAATAATACATAAAACAAACAATGGCATTTTAGAGAGAAAAGCTTAACGTAGCATCTTCCAAGAACAGATCTCAAAATTCAATTTTCCTAAAAAAAAATTACCATATGTAATGGTACCGCAAAGATGATGCAACCACAGCAGAGAGAAGAGAGACAATTACATATTATCGCATACCTACATATTATTTGCTAAAAATCATTTTTACTTTTTCTTACACCTAGTAAGAGGAAGTATTGTAATCGTGTCAAATTTTCGATATTGAGTTTTCACCGGAAATATCCGTTTTGAGGGTCCCCTGAGTCCAAAAAAGTGGTTTTTAGCAAATGGTCTGTATGTGTGTCTGTGTGTATGTGAACAGCATAGCTCAAAAACGAAAAACCGTAGAAAGTTGAAACTTGATATTCCGTACAGATATCACCATGGCATCTGACAGTGGGTCACCTGTCAAAATTCATCCACCGGAAGTACCACTTTATTTGTTTTTGTTTATTTTTACATTTTCGCGTTTTTCTCAAAAATAACTCCGACGATTTTCTTCAAAGATTTCTTATATCAACTACACCTACAAAGAGCTACAATTTTTATTGGAAATGTTTCTCTGGGAAAATTCATTTAAGGGCAGTAGTGGGGTTAGATATTCATCTTAAATGTTATTTTAGTTAATTAAACAATTCTATCATCAAATTAGTGTTAATTAGAATTGAATATGTTGTTGAAACTCCGAGTTTGAAAAAAATCGATACCCAAAGGGAGTGGAGGGCTGGTGGCACCCCAGCCGGTTTGTTTTGTTTTTCTAACCCAAACTTTACCACTTTACTAAATGATTTTTTTTCAGTTTTTCGCGATTTTCTCAATAATATCTCCAACGATTTTCTTGAAACTTCGTATATAAACTAACCATACAAAGATCTACAACTTTTATTTAAAACATTTCTCTGGGAAAATTCATTTAAGGGCACTTTTAGGGGAGGGGTGGGATTATGTTTTTCTCTAAAGTGCTATCATAGTTGATTATACAATTCTATCATCCAAACAAAATTAATTAGAAATAATGGATGGCCAAAATTCCGAGTTTCAAGAAATTAGTAAACCGGAGTGCGCTTTTACTGAACAGTTTTTTCAGTTTTCGACGAATTTCATTATAATTTGGTACACTAGCTATAAAATTTGCCAATCATAATTTGAGAACTAGAGTAAGAGAAAGTTGGGTGAGTGTTCACACAAGATTTTTTGTTCGTATTCAGGGTACCCCAAAACATGTATTTGGCACAATCGCACTACTCCGTTTACCACCTATAACGTCGACTATGACTCCCGGATTCGCGTGTTAATTTCTCTTTATATCTTGAAGACACTGAAGTATTTACCACATTTTGATTTCTAATAGCTCATTAGTACATACCTGCTGTGCAAAAATCAACAAAAAAATAATATAAAACAATAGATTAGTATATATTAAAATACAGAAATTAATACCTGCTGTAGTGGATGAAAGAAATGAAAGAAAATAAGAATTTTGAAAATAGTTTAGTAAAATAATTTTGTTAATTTTAGCTAGTCCAAACAGTGTATGTTAGTGAAGGGGAAAGAGCCAGGTACTATAATTTAGGTCAATGGTACTGAAGAGACAAAGGGACAAGTAACAGTTAGGATAAGACAATACACTCCCTCTAGATATACCAGCATTATTTGAGAAGATTTGAACTAACAATTACAAGGCATTATTTCAAGACAGTCTGCATTCTGCTTCCAAACAAGAGCAGTCTGAACTAGACACTGAACCAGAACGCTTGTCTTACGCTCTCTTAGCATCAGCGCCAGTCATAAATTAAAACATAAGAGTTTTGCACTTAATCTAGTTAAATAATTGATTTATAAATATAATAGTTGTGATAATTTATAAAGGTAATTAAATTCACTTAGAGAATAATATAATTATTTCACAACAGTGGTGATCTTTTACTTAGTTCTACTACTTTCCCAAACATACACACAAGCCCTTTACTAAACCGCTCGTGCTACACAAGCTACTACTACAATCTACATTACAAAACATCACACCAATTACATTTCACTGCCTTCAATTTTATGACAATGGGAGAATCTAAATTCAATAAAATGACTTGTTTGAGGAAATCATAATCCCCCCCCGCCGTTTCAACTTCTTTAATAAACTTCCTCGGAAAAAGAAAAGTTCCACAAAAAAAAAAAAAAACTATGTGTCCTCTTATTGTTATGTTTACCAAATTTAAAAAATCTGATGTGAAACACTCACACAATTTTCTTTTAGTACTGTTCTCAAAATATAATTAACAAATGTTATACTTTGTGTACCAAATATAACGAAATTCGTCGAAAACTGAAAAAAAATGCCCAGTAAATGCGCACTCCCGGTTTACTAATTTTCTTGGAATTCGGAATTTTTGCGATCTATTTATTTCTAATTAATTTTGTTTAGATGGTAAAATTGTATAATCAATTATGATACCACTTTAGAGGAAGCTGTAACCTCAACCTTCCCCTAGAAGTATCCTTAAATGAATTTTCGCAGAGAAATATCTTAAATAAAAGATGTAGATCTTTGCGTTTTTAATTCATATGCGAAGTTTCAAGAAAGTTGTCGGAGCCATTTTTGAGAAAATCACGAAAAACTGAAAAAAAAATCATTTAGTAAAGTGTTATCTGATTTTTTTCAAACTTAGAATTTCAACAACATATTTAATTTTAATTAATATTATTTAGATCACAGACTTGTCTAATAAACTGAAATAGCAGTTAAGATGAAAACTTAAATCTCACCCCTCCCCAAGAAGAGCCCTTAAATGAATTTTCCCGGAGAAATGTTACAAATCAAAGTTGTAGCTCTTTGTATGTGCAGTTGATGTACGACGTTTAAAGAAAATCGTCAGAGTCATTATTGAGAAAATAGCAAAAACGTAAACAAAAAAAAAAAAAACTAGTAATGTGGTACTTCCGGTTGAGAAATTTTGACAGATAACCCACCGTCAGATCCTATGGTGATACCTAAACGGAATATGAAGTTTCAACTTTCTATGGTTTTTCGTTTTTGAGCTATGCTGTTCACATACACACACACAGACCATTTGTTAAAAACCACTTTTTTGGATTCAGGGGACCTTAAAACGGACATTTCCGGTGAAAACTCGATATCGAAAATTTGACACGATTACAATACTTCCTCTAACTAGGAGTAAAAAAAAAAAAAAAAAAAAAAAAAAAAAAAATCCGTCAGTGATTTTATGGAGAAAAACGCAGAATGCTGAAAATCTATTTAGTAAAAACTCACCAATAGATCAACGGGTTTGCTCCAAACTCAGAATTGTGGCAACATATTTAATTCTAATTAATATTATTTAGTTGTTGTGGTTGGTTCCGTAGAGCTGGAAAGCATCAGAGATATTTTCCGTGATATAACGTGCTACTTTTTGTTGTCATCAACCGGTTTGCTTCCTGAAATTTTTTCATTATTGAGATATTTGGTTCACACACACACACACACACACACACACACGCACGTACACATTCACAAAAAGCGACCATTTGCTAAAAAACATTTGTTTTCGTACTCAAACATATATAATTTCCGGGAAAAACAATTTCGAATTTTTTTTAAATGATCGCAATACTTTTTCTCTTAGTGAATAAGAGAAAGTGAAAATTAATTTGTATGAATATTATTTACGCGTGAATGATTTGTATTTAAGATAATAAAAAAAAAAAATTTCTTATCTTTATAGGTCACAACTTTTGCTGATGATAATTTATATAAAGTGTAGTAGTATGGTATTAATAAATCATGACGATTGATTGGACAGCAATATTTGAAGGCGAGTTATAATTGATGGTCCGGCCGTTCCCTAATGATGTTGAAGTTGGTGCTGAAAGGAAGTAGATTCAACCCCCCTCTACATACCGCCTCCTACTGTTCTCCATTTGTACCATTGGCTTCTATGGGTCGCTTTTCCTTTCTTTAGTGAATCCCCTTTGCTTTTATATTTTTTTATTTCTAGAAAGAATTAGGATTGTTTATTCCAAGAATGAATTAAATTAATTATGTATACTATATCTGTAAAAAAAAAAAAAAGTAAAAATATATATTTGTTATAATTTATATCAAAATCTTCCAGAGATTTATTTATTACGCTTCTACAAACTACTAAAAAGTAAAATCAATATGAGTTTATTATTTGTAAACAAACAATAAAGATATATAGGCAGTTCTGCCCTTAGATTTTCAATTTCTAGGAGGCTCTCTACAGCACAATGTCCGCTAATGTGTGGAAAGTGTTGTCTGTATCGAAAAAACAGTGTCCGGACAGCGGTATTGCACTGAGAAGGCTCTGGGCGCCAATGACCATATATTATGTTGGTGCACCTTAAAAAAATTAATTAAATTAATATTTCGAAATGTTAAATAGCTTTCTGAAATTTCGTTCCATTAAGTGTAGTGTAATATGCACACTGTTGGAAGAAATTATTATTATAGTGCGAATTATTATAAATAAAAGAATCTTAAAATATGGAAATGTAACTTTAAAATTTAGATTATAAAGCCAAGTTATGGCTGGGTTTCTTGAAGGTCAGATAACCACAAAAGAGCACAGTTAAGAAAGTTTAATACCCTTTATAATTACAATGAAGGGAATTTCCATCCCTTCCACTCTTCTAGGGGTGGAAAAGCTATATATATTAAGTGCGACAATAATTAGGGGAATCCAAAATTTAGACTGAAGCCGGAGTGTTTCCTGAAAAGTTGTAGTAGTGTGTGGTGGACCTAAATTCAAAATGCCCAAACTTCAAGTCGAAGATTAATAATTTGTAAATTTCTATTCCTCCAAAATGTGATTATCAAATATTAGGATAATAATTTACAAACGAATAAGTTTCATATCTATTTTATTAATTATTTTAAATAATATATATATATTTCTTTTTATATGAATATTCTTTTGGGTATTTTGTATTCCTTCACAGTTTAGATAAACACAGACCTCACAAAATCTCCTTCAGAGAAGATACATGACATCAAATTTAATTTACCTCCCCCCGAATAGCTAAACATTATACTAGAGATACCAATTGTTGTTAAAAGCTAAGGGAAACCCTATATAAAACTTTGATATATTTTCATAACTTTGATATATCTTCAGTGACAATATAAACAATAATTAATATAAATTAATGTAGAATTGAGCTAATCAATGTAGCAAAATAATAAATAAATATGCTTTTTTTTTGCCGGAGGATTTCAAAAGATGTATTAATAAAGAGAGATGGAAAATAAATAAATGTAACATGTTTACATTAAATTATAAAAAATAATTTTCCTTTTTGATATATTTTATACAAAAAAAAGAAATATAACAATAAATAACAAAAGAGATAGAGAAAATATTTATAAAAGAAATTCATGAATACACAAAGGACTGGATGAATATAACGAAATAAAGTAATATTTTACTTTTAAAAATTGAGTTTTTACTAGATTGTTCACAAATTGAAGATACATGACATAATAATAATAATAATAATAATAATAAAAAAATTGTTTGCGAATGTGTGAGAAAAGTTGTTTCAAAAACGGAAAAATCGCCGATAGCTGAAAACTTGAAATCAAAGCTTTTGGCTACGCGTTGATTTAGTAATCTTCAGTGTGAGAATTCATGATTCGTTGTCCCTTATGAGGACAAAGACGGTGTTGACGACCACCAGCCCATGGGACAAAGTGGGGGAAATTATGTTAATATAATTGTGAGCTAATTATAAAATTATAAAATTCGATCTTTCTTTATATTTTTATAAAAAAAATGGGCGTGATTTACACACACACACCCTCCCAAATTTGATTTGATTCACTGTCTGCCAATTCATGAAGTTATGCCCAAGATTACAGTTTATATTTATAAAAAAAAAAAAGGCTTATACACAAATTAGCGCAAATCATAAATGACAGACAGATATTACAGTTTTATTTATGAGATAACCTTCTTTTCAATCATCTTATTTATTGCGAAATAGAATAAAGTATTGAAAGGTATTAGCATAAAAGAAAAAAAAAACTTTCTATATGCTATACTATACTATAAGATATATAACTGGATCGATATACTATGGCGATTGGGTGTGTGAATAACAAATTCTAGATATTCGTCAATGCGACACTGCCGCCGGTCTGTAACACATGTCCTCTGAAAGGATTCCCATTCTTATGTCAATATTTTTGTTCACTCTTTAGAAATAAATAAAAATAAAAAAAATGTTAAGAATTTCCAGGAATAGGTTTTGATAGATGAGGCAGTGGTTGTTATTCCTTTATTCCTTTCACAACACAATTGTTGAATTCTTCCATTACTGTTGTTAAGAGGAGGTATAGTGATCGTATCAAATTTTCCAAATTGAGTTCCCTACAGAAATTTAGGTTATGAGGACACTTGAATTAAATTTAAAAAAATGTTTTTAGCAAGTAGTCTGCATATATATATTGTAATGTGTACATCTTTGGAAGAATTAATAAATATAAATTGTATCAAAATATATTCTTGCTAAATATTTTATAATATTGTAAAGTTGTGTTTTTTTGAAGGTTGAAAGGCACAAAAGAAACAGTTAGTTGAGTCAGAGATACCTGGCCTACCCCTACCATTACTTTTATTAGGACAAAGGGAATTTCCTTCTTCTCACTTTCTCCGGGGTGGAGCTAGAATATATAAGGTGGACCCTTTTAGGGAGGGAGGACAGTTCAAAATTTATACCGTAAAAGGAGTGAAATCTGTGATTAGAAAAAGCCATGCTACAGTAGTGAGTGGTGGAAGTGCTCCAAGAAATCCAACCTTCTTCAATTCAGAAAATATGTAAGTTTTATAAAAAAACAGTTTCTCCTAAAGGACAAGATACTTATGTTGTTGTATCACAACATTGTATTTATTTATTTTTCGATATATATTGTTTTTTAATTATATATTTTTTGAATCTATATATTTGTTTTTTCATCCTCTCCAACTTCTATATAAACACAGACCTCACGAGATCCCTTTAGAGAAGATTTAAATTACAAATTATAATTATTAAATTATAATTATAATTATTAATTAAATTTACCCCCTCCCGCCAATAAATAATATTACATCATATATGTACATACATATGTGTATGTGTATATGAGTCTATATCTATGTATATCTATGTGTACGAACAAAGTACTATATAAAAGACAAAATATTACTGGCATCTCAAAATTATATTCCGTTTATATACATCATCACTGCGCGTCTGAAACCATCATTTCAATCAAAATCCATCCAGTTGTGCCATTTTATTGAAGTTTTTCTTAGTTTTACGTGATTTTCTCGAAATCAGCTTCACAGATTTTTATTAAACCATTGCATAATAACTACAGACAACAAAATATGTATCACTATAATTTGAAAACTATTCGTAGAAAGTTTGTTTTTTGCGGGATTTTAAGGTAAGGAAAGCTTTTAAGGCAGGCATCGACAACTTATGGCCATTAGCGCCCCACATTCTTTAAGTATCGTTCTCTTCTTTTGCCACTCGAGCTGCGATGGCACCAATATCTTAATTGACGTTGACACACGACACTTTGCCTGGCAGAAACGGGTGGAACCATTGGTGGTTGTTTCTTCCCAAACTTCCCCACTTATCTCATCGACCTGGTCGACGAAGGGGAGTGCGAATTATTACTGTACCATCCCTTAACTTCTGGAGAACCTATTTTAGCAACCCAAGCAATAGCCAAAAGCAAGATTCTTTCATTTAATATTGTAATTTGTAAATATTTAATTGTATAAATTTTATTTGATGAGGGTATGGAAAGAGTTAACTGTGGAGTGCAGTACTTTTAACTTATGTTCCTGCACCCTCTATAAGAGACTAAATCTAAATTAAATTAAACCTAAGGGGTTGAAATAGTTTTATATAATTTCTTTCAATCCCAATATAGAAGATAAAATATTAACCTAACCATTTATACCAGCATTCTCGCTAATAAATACATTCTCTCCAATAAACACATTCACACTATAAAACCGTTCTCGCTAATAAATACATTCACACTATATAAACGTTCACGCTAATATATATAATATTATTGGAACTTAATATAATTTTAAGTTAATAATAAAGAAAAAGAGAAAAGCTGGTTGGTACGGGCGAAAGAAGAAAACTTGCAAACTTTATAAAAAAGTGTATATTTCGAGGTTTCGAACACTTCGAAACCATCTTTTACCAGAAAATCAATTTCTTTGAAACATCAGGAAAAAACCAACCCTGTACTTAAAATTATATTATGTTTTTGGATATTTAATTTATTGTAAAATTGATTTTGAATTCTTATAACAAATATGTAATTTAAGAATTCTACATTAATATTATAATATAAATGTTATTTCGCAACACTCACGCGTTGGTCTAGTGGCTAATACAAGTTCCCTTTGGTTCGAGGATTCAGGGTTTGATTCCCATGAAGGATGTTGATCCAGCATCGTGAGTAAAAGTGGGGAGTTACAGTTTGTAGAAAAATCCAGGATTAAAATGGAATTGGGAACCTCTGCCTCATGGTCAGTTGCGCCAAAGGTTTATTATTATTATTATTATTCAAGGAAGGGGAGGGCGAAACACTAAGCTATCCAAAGCCTTCCTTGGTCCATATAGCTACCCTTAATGATTAACAATCCCTTAGAACAAAAGTCCAGGCCCAGGTTTTACCCATCTAAGTTTTTCCATAGACCGAAAAAATCGGACCAAAACCTTAAAAGGACATAGCTTAAGATCCTCTATTGATATCCTATTCCGGCCGAAGGTCCTAATCCAAATCTTCTCACAGCCCAAACAATGGGTCATTAGATGCAAGGTTGTTTCCTCCTCCGTCTCACAAACTGTACAAAGGGGTCAGGCATGAGTCCCATTGTATAGAGATGTCTCCTTAGGCCACAATGCCCAATGAGGGATCCAACCAGATGCCTGAGAGAGGTCCGTGAAAGACACAGGACCCCCCCCAACTCAAAGCTCCGTCCGGACCCACAATGAGCATCTTAGACTGCCGACAACCCACTGTACTCATTCATAAGGTCATCCACGTCTGGAAGCCTGTCGGACAGGTGCCAGAAGACACACCAACAGCAGGCACGGGACCAATGAAAGGGAGAGAGGAGCCTAATTTTGCAAACCTATCCGCCTCCTCATTCCAAAGATTCCCATGTGACCTGGGACTCAGACGAGAAGCACATCCTTCAGAGAAGAAAGATCTTCCAGTCTTTTAGAACATTGCAACACCAATCTGGAAGTGAAGACACATGGACTAAGCGCCTTCAACGCAGCTTGGCAGTCCGAGTAGATACAAACAAATTAGTGTTACGCACCCTTTCATCTAAGATAGAACAAAGAATTGCATATACCTCAGTCTGGAAAATAGTCGCCCTCTCACCAAGAGGCACCACCAAATGGTCTTCCGGCTCAAAATAGGTGACAGCCCCAGACATAACATTGATCCTGGAACCGTCCGTTTAGCATCGGAGATAATTCTCAGGAATCACCCCAGACGGACCCAGGGTTATCCAATCTTCCCTAGAAGGCCATCTCATTCTGTAGAAGTGATCAAAGACAAAAGTCTTCGACACCTTATCAGAAGGGAAACCTGTAAAGGGGATCCTTAAAAGCATCTCGCTTTAGATGGTAGAATGACCATATCGCTTACCCTGCCAAAAAACCTGCCAGTTTAATTCTATAACAGGATTTCATTGCCTGGGTATTCACCTCCACAAAAAGAGGTGAAAATCCCAACAATGTCTCCATAGATGCGGTCGGTGTAGTCCGAAACGCACCAGTCACCGCCAGACAAGCCAAGCGTTGAATATACTCCAGCAGCTGAATAGCGGATCGTGTCTCAATGCGGCTCCACCACTCCAATGCGCCAAAGGTTTAGAATTATCGTTAGTAATTTTCTTCCAAACTTTAAATTTATTTAGAAAGGTGATAACGCTATCATTTCTTTTAATCTGTAGTGATTAAAAATTACTTCTAAATGTATATTTTTAGCCAATGGTTTTTATGGAATAATTAATATTGTCATATTAACTATTGTAAAAAAAAAGAAGATTACAATACTTCTAAATAATGACCTTATAATTGACAATAACCAAAGAAGTGAAAGCATTAAATTATGAGGAAAAAAAAAGTATAACTGGTTGAGATCTAATCCACTTATAGAAAGGTTTTTGAATGTTGTATGGGGGCGCTGAGAGATTTAGAAAAATTAAGTATGGGTCAAGTGACAGTGTGGGTGGGTGAAGCGGTTAACAGTTTGGAAACCTCCATGGAAACTGGGGGGGACTCTTTTACCCTACTTTTCAATTTACAGTTAAGCTACCATCAGTTACCTCACGTAATCCCTAGAAGTAGATGTGCAGCTTACCTTCCAAAAAACTTTCACAAAATACCTGTTTTTTTCTTTGTCCACCTGTATATCACTTAACGGATCAATATCGTGAATAAGGAATTAGTCGCTGGTAATTTAAATACTACACTAAAAGACCTTAACTGCCTAAAATTCTATAAATCTGATCAATCAGCAATCTGAAGAGTTGTCGTGTTAATTTTTTTTTTTTGTTCTTTAGTGATCGTGCCAAAAGATTCCGGATAGAAACTGCTGCGCAGTTTATTGAATAACCTTCTAAGCATTGTAATATGTTCATGCGGTCATTTTCGATTTCCTATTAAAGTAGGCAGCAAATTTCCACAGTATCGTGTGAAAGTATATGTACAGTACATTTTGACGTAAATTTTACTACAGTCTGGGCATTTTAATTCATAACCCCACTGCTGTCATGTACGTCACTAGTCTCAGTACGATTACGGATTTTGTTGCCTAATTTATTGTTAGTTCTGAAAGATGTCTTAATGCCAAGTTTTTAAAAAAAAAACATCATTCAGCTCGTATTTATCATTTCTTGTCAGTAAATATTTCACAGCTACGGCAGTGTTATTTCGCTCTCTTACAATTAAATAAATATAATAGTAAGATAGTATAGGTAATTAATTATTCAGTATATCTCCTTCATAAAACGTAGTTTAAGCTACACATGCCAATGTGTTGGATGTTTCCATTTTTAAAGGATACAATATGCCCACTTTAAAGACCGAAACATGTGTTTTTCCACTCAGGTACCAACACCTCTCTTAATCTAGTTAGGTCCTAACAAAAATCTTTAAAAATCAGTGTATCAACTAAATTTGCTCTGAGGAAATATATGTTATCACACTGCTTGACAATAAGCATCCTGATGATGGGCGAACGCCAGAAACCGGTCGATGACCACAAAATCAAGCAGGCTTTCACGGAAAATATATCTGATGCTTTCCAGTTCTGCGGAACCAACCACAATACATATATTGTATAATTTATTTAAAACACGATGAACTAACAATCAGAAATACTGAAAAATTATTTGTGAATTATAAATAACTAGTGCAACAGATTAATAAAAAAGAAAAAAAGAAAAGTGGAACACATATAATACCAGAATAAAGCGTAAATGTGGGAAATAGATGTTATATTCATGTGTATGCTGCGTATAATGTTGTATAGTGTTAAAATTGTATTTAGGTCGGTCCAGTACATATGTGTCAAACTTTACCATGGTTTGGTGGGGCAAAAGAGTGGTCGGATGAATCGGCCAACACAATCAAAAGTTGTGCGTCAAGGGAAAACACAAATAGAGAAACATGTCATACAGTAGCGGACGGATATATCGAACAGTAAAGTTTAAACATTGGCTTTACTTGGATGAATAACTAACTATATTCTATTATCTTTATGGAATTTTCATTCTTTTTTTTATGCTTTATTTTGTATGGATTAGCCGGGAGAGAATGTATTTCCGCCAATTATTTCTAATTATTATTTAATAAATTAATTGGTAATACTAATTGTGTGTGACAGATGTAATCCCCCATCCGCTAAAGACCCAATTTCATTTAATATTAACCACAATTTATCCCAAAAATAGCTGTTTTGGTAAAATATGTATCTGAAGTTTAATATATTTTCCTTTTATTTTCTGTTGACCTTTTGTTGTGTATATCTGTAAAGTAATTTATGTTGTCACTTAAGTATTACCGTATATTAAATCAAATGTTAGGGTTGTTTGCTGGAAAAAAGTAGTAATTTAGATAATTTTAAAAAAATCAGTAATATTCAATTAGACATTCTGGAAAAAAAAAAACACATACTTTTTCCACTCAACCGTTTTATTTTGGAAAGAAGTTCATCATCGGGCAGTGGCTGTAGTGTCTCCTAGGAAGAGAAAATCTAAGTTCAGCAGTGCTGGACTCGAACCCAGAACCTGCGCGTGTTCGTAGTCCAGGACGCTACCACTGAGCTAATCCCTTTCCTTTATTTTATACGTAACTATCATCTCGGGGGTAATTCACAATTCTTTATGAAATTAACAAACAAAAAAGTAGGGTTTGTTAGAGCTGTAAAATTAGGAAGATGTAGATATATTTTTTACAAATCTTGTACAATGTGTTAATCAGAGATGTTTCTATAGAGGTGCCTATTGCCTTACAATGAAATATAATTGATTTTTGTGGTTGGTTTGAATGTTGTAGCAGAGCTGGAAAGCATCAGAGACTTTTTCCATGATAGCCTGCTCTTTTTTGTGGTCATCGACCGGTTTCGGACGTTCGTCCATTATCAGGAAGGATGCTTTTTGTCAAACAGTGTGATAACATATATTTGCTCAGAGCAAATTTAGTAGATACAGTGTATCAAGTAAATTTAGTTGATACAGAATGTATTAACAAAATTTTCTCTGTGCAAAACTATATTATCAGACTGTTTGACAAATGCATCCTGATGATGGGCGAACGCTCAAAACCGGTCGATTACCACAAAAAGAACCAGGCTACCACGTTAAATATCTATGGAATTGAAATATAATGGAATTGTTAGAACCAAACTAAAGATACTTCTAATTTTTGGAGGAATATTTTTGAATTATTCGAAATCAGTTTTTATAAATCTGTACGTACAATGAAAAAAAAAATCTGGTGTTATTGCTGTTAACGACAATCATTGCACGACATTTATGGCTGTTAATACAAGTATGTGTAAAATGTCACATTTACACGTAATTGTATGTGTTCTCTCTCGAATGAATACTGGATGAATGCTGTAAAACGACTGTTCAAATTATGTTCCTCTTGGTAGTTAAAACCTGCCCTTTATATTTGATCTCTAAAAGGGGTTAAAAGGCTTCCCCTGGCTGAGTTCTCTGACTTCTCTTGTAACGGTGTCTTGTACCTGGGTCCTTTGTCTAGGGATATCATTGAACTCAGATTAATAGTCCCTAAGAGATTTTACGTCCATTTCACTGCACTAAAATACACTTGATTTTAAGTTAAATTCACTAAAAAATTTTCCAAAATTATTTCAATTTTTCCATTCGCTTCTTCCACTAATAATCATGCACAAGACAGATCACGTATTTAGGTCTTTAGTAACATATTCTACAAGATTGGTATGAAATATATCATTAAATTAAATTATATTTTTCCCCTCTAACAGACAATATATTTTTTAAAGAACAACAATTTTCTATACAGAATTGAGGATTACCACTGAGACAATTGCTAGGATATTATGTATAAAATATACAATAACATACAAGAATTATCTATATGCGTTTTTAATAGTCAATTTATACGCATTTAAATGCATTCTTACTTAACGCAATTTTTTTTACTTAACAAATATAAGTTAAGATATCGTCAGGCCTTATAATTACAATGAGATGTTTGTACGGCAATGGCCAGAGGAGTTTTTTAAAGAAAATGAATTCTTTATTGCTCTACGTTTCGGGTACCAGTGGTGCCTTTCATCAGGAGCTCATTAGGGTAGGAGAGGAGTGAAAGTTGAGAACGTTGAGATTCTCCTAACCACTAGGAGATCATTCCTCTCCTACCTTTATTGGAGAAATGTATTTTCTCCAATAAATTTTACAGAGCTCCTGAAGAAGGGCACCAATGATTCCCGATATGTAGAGCAATAAAGAATTCATTTTCTTTAAAAAACTCCTCTGGCCATTGCCAAACATCTCATTAAAACTGATAAGTATGTGTGTTGAAGGTATACAAAGTTTAAAGAAAATTTGTTGTAGCCAGTTTCGAGCAAATCTGAAGAAACCTATTTCAGTAAAGGTGCACTTACTTGGTTGTTGCATTTTGCCCGCAAACTTCGTGTCACATACAATCGTATCGAGTTTTAACAAAATTTGATCTTCCTGCGATTTTTCGCTGTTTTGAATATTTGTTTATACATCCCCACACAAGGCCATCCGTCAAAAATAATTTGAATTTTAACAAAATAATTTTTGAAATTTCTAAAAGCAATTCAATAGATTTATTGTTTTTAAACGAAATTCACGCTTTCTATAACAACGGAGGATTGAAGCAAATAAGAGTAATTGAATATTGCAGCCTTTCCATTCATACGGTTCATTGAAGATTGTACAAGCTCAATTGAACTGGACTGGACCGCTTAAACTATCAGAATCTTTGAACCGTAAACATTTTCCTAGACACATTAAAATGAAATTGTTGTACTATTATTCCATACTATTTTATAACTATTACTTTTTTTTAGTCGATAGTAATTTTTATAAATAATTATTGGTGGTTAGTATTTTATAGGATTTTTCATTTTTTTTTTATGGAGGGGGAAAATGCCTTTGCACGAGTGTGGGACTCGCACCCACTAAAAACCCCTCCTCCCACGCAGGCATACGCCCACCCCGGATTGCTAAGTTATTACTTCGGGGTGGTGCCTCGCAATACGACCTAGCGGGCCCACTCTAGACTAACTGGACCCCGTCCTCGGAGGGTCGAGGTGCCGGATCATCTCAATAATCATCATCCGAAGGACCGTCCGGGCTTCGGGGGGCACAATAGATCTTTCAGTTCGCCGTGCAATAATCCCCTACAACAATCTACAGTTTAGGTGTGTATGTGTGGAAAAACGGAAAAATAGCAAGTAACTCAAACTTATTGGTGGACAGGGTTGTCACACCGGTCTCTTCGGATGAGCATGGTCCTCACCACCGATTCTGGGGTAACCCTCCCGATTTCAGCCTCCAGCCTTCGTCTTTCTCTCGCCCAACTCCCGCACACAAAAAAGGTGTGGTGGCAGGCGTCGTCTCTGGCGGCGTCCCCATATATGCACGCCGAGTCTTTAAAATATTGCGTTCACGTTGAATTATCGAAATTGAGTTTGGACGGGAAATTGCATTTTTTCAAATCCCTGAGGTCGAAATAATTTTTTTTAACAGCGAATGTTCTGTAACTATTAGGTGTGTATTTGCCCGCAATGTGTATCTGTTGCATGCAGTTACTTGGGGAGTAGCAACCCCACGGGTTACCACAGCTCAGTACTTCTTGCACGTCGTCAGAACGGTACACAATGCACTTAAACTACATACACTCTATACTTACAGACAAGGACAAACACAGTACACAAACTAGGGTCTCCGTCCCTAGATAATTAATGAAAGCCAAGGGAGAAGGAAGGGATTAGCTCAGCGGTAGCGAGCTGGGCTAGCAACGCGGAGGTCCTGGGTTCGAATCCAGCATGCTGCCCTTAGATTTTCTCTTCCTAGAAGCCTCTACAACTCACTGTACGGTGATGGGCCATGTTGTCTATAGCTAGAGAGCATTGCTTGGAGGCTGGCAGTGCATTGAGAAGGCTCCAGGAGGCACAATAGATCTTTCAGGTCGCAGTGCGATAATCCCCTACTACAATCTACTAATCTACTACCTCCGATTGTTTATAAAATGTTTCGTAAAATTGAAAGAAACTCGTTGATAAGTAAGAAAATCTCGGAAAACTAAAACAATATTTCAGTGAATTCGCAGTACGCTTGATGGTTTTTGATCGAAAAAACTTTGTGTTCGGATCTCTGAGTGATACTTAAACTGGAAATCAAGTTACAGTTAATAGTTTTTATTTTACTCTTAAAGAAGTAAAATATTTGAATTTTTTTAGAAAAATAATAATAAGCTTTTAAAAAAAAGCTATCTTCATATGTACATGATTTTTACCGGAAGTTTGATACAGAATCCAATTGTGAAACCCAAATAGAATCTGTTATAAAATATTTTAGAATGTTGTATAACTTTCTGGAATTTTATTTTTGACGTGTTGACTTATGGCTATTACGAATTTTTAAAAATATCTTTTCCCGTCTTAGTAAATCCCAGATAATAATTACGCCTAATGAATACTGAACTTCCCAAATCCTTACACTATTGAAGGTGTAAGAGAAATAAAATCCTGTTCAAGAGCAATGAAATCCTTGAAAATGTTATAAACCCCGCTCGCCCTTCTTAAGACTATCTTAGAGTATACCTGTTGAAAATACTACCCAATCAGTAAATAAGAGTGAAATGTGAGATAAAGGAAAACAAAAGCATAACCAGGAACCCACCTGTAGTTTTAGTAGCAGGGGAAGTAACTAGAAAGGTATAAGC
The DNA here is from genome assembly GCA_011037195.1 of Triatoma infestans. Classification (NCBI taxonomy): domain Eukaryota; kingdom Metazoa; phylum Arthropoda; class Insecta; order Hemiptera; family Reduviidae; genus Triatoma; species Triatoma infestans. The sequence continues at coordinate 21,408 of JAAEAF010009184.1, forward strand.
GATGGAAAAGTAGAAGGGGAAGAGAATTGTGGGCGTACTGAACATAAATTGACCGGATCGTGAGCTTTTCTTTTTTTTAAAGTACCACTTCAGTATTATTTATGATTCTATCACCTATTATAATATTTAAGATACATTAGAAGCATTGTTAAAATTTAAAATTTGAAGGAAATCGTAAGAAAATCGTGCAGCTTTATAGAATTGGCTTTTGAGTTTTTTTTTTTTAATTTTCTAGGAACGATTTTCTGTAAACTTGGAAAAAATTGCATAGATTGCATAGATGAAAATTTGTCACTTATATTTGAAATATTTTCTGAAAAAGTTATTTTAAAGCAGTTGTTTGGGGGGGACCTGATGGTTAAATTTTAATTGCTTTTCTAGCTTTCTTGTTGGAATAATGGGCTCTGGTATGTAAATATAAATAATGCCTAACACCTTCTTTATTGTAAGTGAAATGTTATTGGTTGCTGTTGTTGTAGTGTAGTAGTAGTTTGTGGCGTGAGCGGTTTTGTAAAGGGCTTGTGTTTGTAAGTTTCATGGAGATAGGGGTGTACAAGGATTAGAAGTTTTTGAGGTGACTGCGAAAACTATAGGGTTTGTTTCCGAAGCATCATTCTTCTTTTAGTGCATTGGCATAAGAAAGTGCTTCGTCTAATTTTTGAGATAGCTTTGTTCTTACCTCATTACGAAGTGGTTGAGAAAGTGACTTCAGGAACGCATCAATGGCCAGTTTGTCTAAAATCGTTTGTAAGTCCTCGAGTGGATTAGCTTGAGCTTTTAAAATAATGGCGGACTAGATATGTCTAATTCTATTTGCGAAGGGTTTCAAGAGTCTCTGTGGGTAAAGACTGAATACTAGTCATCTGTTGTAAGAGGACTATAGGGGTTTTCTCCTTATGAAATCGGGCTAGAAGTCGCTCTGAAATTAGAGGATACGTTATAATTGAACCCTGGCGTTGTAATTCAGCTTTCTGCGTATCATAAAATATTTTGGCAGTCCCTGAGAGCCTAAGTGCTAGTATTTCTAATTTTGCAGAGTCGTCCCAAATTAGACAGAAAGCCTAGCGCAATGGCTAATTTGGTCTAGGAAATCGGACACACTGACTGAATTTTCGCCATCGAAGGTGGGTAAACTATTTATTAATTGTAAATTTCTCAAGGTCTAGCAGGTTGATTGCTGGGGGGGGGGGCAGGAGGATTGACTAGTTGCTGCTGAGCAAGTAAATATTCCACAGCAGCGTCGATGCCCATATCTTGTCCATTTATCTTACACATTTTTGAAACAAGTGAATTACTACCTTAGGAAAGATTATATTAACTGGATTAATTGCCCTTTTGAGAGAGTTTATGGTCCCTTAATATTTTTACAATTTGCTGGCTATTAAGAGCACTCATAATTCAAAATTCACAAGAGACTGGGGTACAGTGGTACAAATACAAAATTTTAAAAATGAAATTCAATAGAAAATTCAATTATGGGAAATATATTTAAGATATTTCCGCTGAGAAAATAATTGAAAAAACAATAAAATTATGGATAATTTATTTAATTATTAAATTGAAAATTATACATACTTGTTAATTTTGTGGATTCTGGTTGATAAAAAATATCCCAAACAGCTGGCACCAATGAAATGTTATTGGTGATGATGTGATGTTGCAGTTTGTAGTAGTAGTTGGTGTAGCATGAGGGGTTTAGTAAAAGGGCTTGTGTTTGTAAGTTTTAAGAGACAGAAGTAATAAGAATAATAAGAAAAACCAATGGTAGATAAGAAGTAACAATATATTCTTTAAAGATCTTTAAATTGGCTATCAATAACACAGTCAATAGCTTATTAATTACTGCAATTTACTTGGAATAAACTCTTATGTTTTAACTTATATAGGGCACTGATTCCTGAAATGATCTAGGTGGATGTTTGCTTCGAACTGTTCTTTTTTGAAAGCAGAATGCAGACTGTTCTTGAAGGAATGTCTTCTAATTGTTCGTTCAAATCTTCCCCTGTGAGAAGAAGGGGTAGACGATGCTAACAAGGTTCATGAATCTTCCTGTAACTGTACTTCTTCTACCTGGGTTACCCTTTTGCCAACAAGCTCGCATTTTTCTCATAATTTTCTTTAATTAAAATAGATATAGTTTCTTGAATCCATCACATAAACCCAACTAAATGTTTTATAATCATTGGATTTTGAAGAATACACATCAATTACTTTGTATTAATTGAAGTGAGAGAAAGTCATGTGAGTCTTTCATGACGTCAGAGCATCAGAGATATTTTCCAGCTCTGCGGAACCAAAAACAACAACTTTCATGAGACATTTTTTTTTAATGTAATTTGAATCTTACTTTGCAAATATTTGTTGATAATTTACTCCCAATATGTTGTTCATTATTGTTCAATGGTGTTAACTTCAATTCGCTTTCTTTTAGATGTGCCTGACCCAGCAATTTAAAAAAGGGAAATAAAAGCAAGTTTTCCTCTTATTCGCACTGCCAGGGGTTGGGAATGATATATATTACATAATCAATCGTCGACTGTCTGTCGAGAGGACGGATTGAAAATATTCATCCGAATGGGTATGTTATCCATCTCGTACAGCCAAGTTCTTGTAAAATTTACAAACTTCTTCATGATGTATTGTTAGTGTCTAAAGACTGCCCAGAATAATCAGATCACAACTTTCAACCTACTGACTTAGAGCTTAAATCTACTTCTCAACTTCTATCTTTAAGTTATTCCTTGATTTAATAATGATGTATTATATAGAATACTTCAAATATTTGCAACTACATGATAGCCTATAAACCATTTAGATATTTAGAGAAGTTTTGAATAAGAATATATTATATATATGTTATGAAATAAATAATATACCATTCATTCTTAAATGCATGATGACTTTTGAAAACATTAATGCTGACTGTGATGAACAAATAGTTCAATTATTTATTGGTGGCTTCTCTTCCGGGGGAAGCTTTGTGATTAGCCAAATATTTCTGTTTGTCATGTTTTTGTTATAATTGATTATTTTGTTTTTGATTGTGGCGATTATAATATAGAAATTACATACTCTTGATATTAATAAGAACGCTTCATGCTGCTCCATTTAAACAATCTTTAAGCTCTGGAATTTTCCCTTTAAAATGGAAACTCTTACAGTATTAATAACTACAGACCCATCGATTTACAGTTTATCATTCTTAAATTATTAGAGAGTTTTTTTTTGTTTTTTTTTTAAAGGGGTTTTCCTCAAGTATGAGGGTCCCTCAGACCAAATACTTCATCTATATGTGTCCTCCCATTCACTTTATGTCTTACGACTATACAGCCCAATCATACAACAATATTGCGCCTCCATTTGTCCCTATCCATTGCATCTTCTTCGCAGAGGTCCTTCACAGCCATTACCTCTTCCACACCAACCCTCCAGTTATTTCTGGGTCTGCCTCATTTCCGTCGGCCTGGTGGGTTCCATTCTAGCACTACTTTGGGCACTCTGCTCTCTGGCATTCTCTTCACATGGCCGAACCAAACAAGTTTCCTGCGATCGATCTCTTCTAGTACTGATTTTTCTCTTTCTGCAATTCTTCTTATTTCAGAATTTCTTCTTCTTTCAGTGCAAGATTTCCTGGCCGACCGTCTCCAGAAATCCATTTCTGTAACAACTATTTTTTTCTGCCATTTCTTGCTAATAGTCCAGGTCTCCGCAGCGTAGAGCAGTATGCTCTAGACTATTGAATCGTATATAAGATGCTTGGTCTTCATCTGGATATTGCTGCTCCTTAAGGTAGTGTTTCTAATGGCTTTCCTTTCACTGGCAACCCGTTTTTATATCCTGATCCGACGCGTCATCCACTTGGAGATAGGAACCAAGATACTAGAAATTCAGCACTTTTCTCAATCTGTGGCCCCCGATCATACATTCGTTATCAGGGTTTGTCGTCATGTATTCTGTTTTCTCTAAGTTAATTTCCAAACCCCACTATGCATATTCTTCCTTTAGCCTCCTAAACATATAATTTATGTGTTCCTCATCTTGTACAATCAGAACCTGATCGTCAGTGAAGAGTAGATTAGAGAGTATAGTCCTCCGATTTGGATTCCCATTTTGCTACACTTCCGAGCCCACTCTTTCAAACTCATGTCGAGATAAATCTTGAAGATGACCGGCGACATGCAGCAGCCTTGAAGAAATTCTTTCCTTGTGGGAAGTCTTCAGAGATCCTCGAGCCCACTTTTACCGCGGATCTATTCTCTTCATAATTCTTCTTTATAATGCGGATTACAGATTCACTGATTCCAGATGCTTGAAGAGCGCGCCAAAGCAGCGACCTAAGTACGCTGTCATAATCCTTTTTAAGGTCTATGAAAAGCAACTCGTTGGGGATGTCTTTATCACGACGCTTCTCTAACAGATGTCGGAGGGTAAAGATTTGATCAATGCAAGATCTACCAGCTGTGAACCCACACTGGATTTCAGAGGTCTTAAACTCGTAATCCAAACGCTCCTTAATAAGCCGAGACAGTTTAGTCAGATTAGATAGTTACAACTTGAAAAAAATCTCCCACATTTTTATTAATAAGTTCTAATCAATCTGGTTTTCTACCAGGTCGATCAACCACTAGCATATCTATTATTATTATTGCAAAATTGTATTCTATCATTTTTTGCTGAAAATGATCGTGTTACAGATTTGATGGAAACTTTCTAAACTGGATCTCTGATTACACACGCACACATAGAGGCTAGAAACCTTTTTTTTTGCTGTTGGAAATCAAAAACATGTATTTCCTTTGAAAACACAATTTCAAAAATTTGTCAGCAATAATTGCTGTTAAGGAGGAAATTTCTTTTCATAAAGAAAGTAATAACAAAATAAATATTAAGTATACATATTTATGTTACATTTTCCTTTATCTAAATTGTTTCTTGCAACATTGATCTCTAAAAGAAGACCTAGAGATGTGAATCATGTATTATATCTACGTCTTCTTTTCTTGAATAATACAAGAGAAACGTCTCACTCTCACTGTATATATATTATTATATATAAACAGTATCTGTATTTGACCGAATGAATACTGATAACGTAGTATACATACAATATTGTTACTTTGTTGAATTTACAAAGAGAGACAATTTCAATTATGATTAATAATACGTGGTATTCATTTTCCAATCCATTATTATTATTATTATTATTATTATTATTATTATTATTATTATTATTATTGTATATCATATATTATAATATATTATATTAAGAATTTTATGAAGTAATTAAATTCACATCAATAATGAAGATTAGATAATTTATTATTCTAGAAATTCTTATTCGTTTATTGATGAATCCAAAGACTTCAAAAGAGCCATTTACAAAATATGATGGTTAAAATTAAATGAGAAAAATTCTATAACAAAAGGTTAAAGCTAGGAGAGATGATGGACGTTTCAAAATTATGCCCTGTACCAAAATATAGGAGATATATTAAAGAGGTAATTCTTATAAAACATATGTCAACTACTATTATCTGCAAAAAAAATGTTATTTTTCAAAATAAAGACACTCTCATTTATTCCAGAAACAAAATACAAATACACTACATTTGGCCGTCTCTCCTACTATGGTAGGATAGATGACGCACCATAGATAGGAGATCTCTCCTCTGTGAAGGTAACATGGCTGATCGACATGACACTTGGTAAACACTACGTTTACGAGTCCAACTTTAACGACAGCTGGAAATCTTTCATCTCAATTGCAATTAATATAGTATATAAAAAAATAAAAAAATTTACTAAGCATTATGAAAATTCACGTTATGAAAATACATGCTGATGCATATAAATGTTCCTAGAACACAGAACATACAAAATAGCTGAAGAATTTTCTGCAATATGTTCGCTTCTGATCTCTCTACTCCTCGACTAATTTCCATGACATGGTGGCAAACAAGAGAATAAAGCCGGCGTCTTCTCTCCTGCCGCATCATCTCTGCTAGTTTTACCCTATGTATTATCCAATTATCGAGTTTTCGAACGGGGAGTCATTTAAAATGCCCCGGCTCTTAGGTTGAAAGCACGATATTGTATAATTAAGTGTGTTATACATATTATGGTCTTTTTGTCATTTAATTTTCACCTTCATATTTTGTAAAAGCTTTTAAGTCCAATAAATAAACAAAGATATAGCAAAGTTCTATGTCCTGCCATAATTGCTTTAATTTGTTTAAAAAATAAATATTACCAAATTTTGATGTGAATCATTCACAATGTTTTGTGTTATTGTGAGTCGCTCTCAGTTCTTCAGAAACTTGATATTTTTTCAAAATGTTTGTTGATGACGTGGATCTTGCACCGTCAACATCTAAATTGCACAGGTTTTTATTTTTTTTTAAATTAATTTTTGTTTCAGCTCTCTTATGAAAGATTTAAAATTATCTAGTTCAAAGGATAGTATATTAATTTTCAATAAATCAGAAACCTACTTTTTACATAACAAGATACTAAACAATGAGATGTTCGTACGGCAATGGTCAGAAGTATTTAAAAAAAAAGAAGAATTCTTCGTTGCTCTACGTTTCGAGTACCTTTGGTGTCTTTCTTCAGGAGCTCTGTAAAATTTATTGGAGAAAATATATTATTGTACAGTATTGTAGTTTATGAAAAGGTTCATAGATTTGTGACAAAAAACCTATAATTAAGGAAATATTAACTGAAGAAATTACAAAACAGAAATGACATTTTATAATTTGTTGTGGTACGTTTGTCAATGGTAAAGTAAAGTGTACTTGAGTGGACACAGGATGCACTTGAGTGTATAAACTAAATTTGCTCTGTAGAAATCTATGTTATCACACCGTCTGACAAATGCATCCTGATGATGGGCGAACACCCGAAACCGGCCGATGATCACAAAAAAGAAGCAGGCTATCACGGAAAATATCTCGATTTTATAATTTCTTCTGTTAATATTTCCTTAATTTAATTTTTTTTTTGTTATAAATCTGAGCACATTTTCGTAACTAAAATAATGTACAAAAATGTATTTTCTCCAATAAATTTTACCGAGCTCCTGAAAAAGGGCACCAAAGGAGCAACAAAGAATACATTTTCTGTAAAAACTCCTGCAGCCATTGCCGTACAAACATCTCCTTTTAATTTTAATGTCCGACGATTTGAATACCATTTAAAGATACTAAACATATACGAAAATAGGAAAGATAAATTGTACAGCGACCTAAAAAGATCTATTGTGTCTCCGAGGAGCATTCTCAGTGCACTGCCGGCCTCCATAGAGGCTACTGGGAATAGAAAATCTATAGTGAAAATCTTCTGCGTAGGTTAGCATTTGGCTGGATATTGAATCTCGTTGATGTTGAGTGTGTTTAGGGCTGAGATGTTGTCTTAGTATGTAATGCTACAGTAATGGGTTCAGATATTGGATGTTCTGATCCCACCGGTACCATCAGTTGTAATGGGTTCAGATGTCTTGGAGAGATGTGATGATGTGATGAATAGTTGGGAGTTAGTTAGAGATTTTAGAGAGTTGTTATTCGGAATATGAATTACGAATTTACGAAAATAGATATATGTATATTTTAACAATAAATTAAACGTTTGAAAAGATAAACTACAATTAATTTAAAATGATTTAAATTGTAACTAGAATGCACCAACTATAATGATTGATAATTAATATATGTTTAAATACTTAGATAGGGACGCGCTCCGATGTATGAATTATGTCACTGGTAGAATCTTGATGTTACGCTGATGAAATACTGAAGAATAATCCTCCCCACTCCTGTAGAGAGAGACCTTATATTGCCATCACCACACATTGACAAGCCTTGTAATTACGGGTCACACTCAAACATCTCTGGCCGTGTGTTGACCCTAGTTCTTGAACAGGTGTTGGCGGTTATCAAAGGATTGTAGCCAGGTGGTCGGTCTTTAGAGTGTTTAGTTTATTGCCGTGTGTTGACCCTAGGTTTTCAATAGGTCGGTGAACAGATGTGGCGACAGGTGATGGTAGATATCAAAGGACTGTAGCCAGGTGGTCGGTACTTTGAGTGATTTGTTGACCCTTGTGAAAGCGGTGTGTCTTTGGCGGACGGTCCTTTGACCGTGCACTGACCGCAGCTATTGTATTGAATAATAGCGTCTGGCTGGCACCACTAGTTATAATTTTTATAATTAAAATTATATATTTCTGTTATCACTCCATCTTGTTATCACATTACACTACGTTACTGTAAAGTGGTTCACTACCGCTATGTTATTTCCACCAGTTTAAAACTCAAACTTTTAATAAAATTTGGCAAACAGAAGTTGGAGAAGTGCAAAATGAGAAAGTATTTGAGTAATTCTCAATATATATATATATATATATGAGTTGGAAAAAAATATAAGTATTTCTGGCAGAAATCTGACACGGTTGCATTTGTTCCTCTTAAAAGCAGTGAAAAAATTGTATTTTCTACTTGAAATCTGATGTAGCCAGTAAAAAGGAAGGTGAAAATAATTTTTGATTGACGTCTTAATTTTGAAGATTAGGTTGTTATCACGTTCAAGTTATGATATACAATTATATTTATTATTACCTATGTATGAAGTTTGAAGGTGCAAATATATAAATGTATAATTAATAGTGGAACTAACTAGTAATAATAATAATTATAATGGTAGCACAATGGCTATATAATACAACTAGATAGTAACATTGCAATAAGATATTTAGTAAGTAGGCTTTACTGTGCTGTCAGTACCATTAGGGTGTTGATATTATTATCTTACATGTAATCTGAAGCAGTAAACTAATTAGTAAACCTAACTAGAGGACAAACTCAATTAGCTTTAAACACATATATTGTAGCTTTAACTTTATAATGTTTGTTTGCGTGTTTTAAGAACATTATCATCGTCGAATCTTTATAGTAAATAAATTATTTATCTGTAATAGGGATGTTGTACATGACCTTATAATTTTTTTGGGGGGGAGATTCCAATATTTTGTACATCATTGACCTTTTGAACTACATGGCCAGTGCAAAACTACAAAATATTAGAAAATTATATCTGATGAATACTGTACATTTGAAGTAATTAATAAAGAATATAAATTACCTTAAATTTATGTGTTTAAAGAACATATATTTCTTGTTTTTTTTTGTGTGTTACAAATGTAAAACAAAATCTGGTGAGTAGCGCTCACACAACTTTCTCTTACTCCAGTATTCAAAATTGTAATTGATAAATTTTATAGTTTTGTACCAACCATCAAAGATTTCAAATTCATCTGAGATTTCAAACTCGGAATTTCAACAACATATTTAATTCTAATTAATATTATTGAGATGAAAGAATTGTATAATAAACTGAAATTGCACTTTAAAGGTAAAACTAACTCTACCCCTCCACCAAAAGAACCCTTAATTTTTTTTCCAGAGAAATGTTTTTAATAAAAGTAGTAGATCATTGTATGTATAGTTGATATACCAAGATTAAAGGAAATCGTCGGTGCCATTTTGGAGGAAATCGCAAGAAAGTAAAAAAAAAAAAAAACGAAGTAAAGTGGTACTTCCGGTTCAAGAATTTTGGCCACTGATCTATTGTCGGATCCCATGGTGATACGTTTTTCAGCTATGCTGATCCACATATACACGCACACATACACACACACACACACACACACACAGACCATTTTCTAAAAACTACTTTTTTGGACACAGGGGACCTCAAAACGGATATTTCCGGTGAAAATTTGATATCTCATAAATTTGGCACAATTACAATACTCCTTCTTACTAGGAGTAATTGTTACATGTATGAAATTGTGACATTTTGTACAAATTATATAATTAACCACTTTTTTATTTTATAATTTGAGTTTCCCGGGTTGAGACCGCATCAGTGGTTTTATAAACCGACGTTTTGCCCATATTGCAATGAGCCTCTTAGGTATGATGGATGCCAGAAATATAGAAATATATTTGATTTCAAATATATAAAAATTATGAAGAACTAAACATTCGCTGGCAAAAAGTGGTACACTCAGGGAGAAGATTACCGATACAACAGAGAGTTCATGAACCTTGTTAGCATTGTCTACCTCTTCTTCTCACAGGGGAAGATTTGAACGAACTATTAGAAAGCATTCTTTCAGGACAGTCTGCATTCTGCATTCAAAGAAGAACAGTCTGTATTAGACATTCAAGCGGAACACTTGTTTTTCGCTCTCTTAGCATCAGTGCCAGTTCCACAATATATTAATAAGTTTATATATTATTTGCAAATAACTTGTAGTTATTATTTTAATAGAATATATTTATTGTTAGCAGTGGTGACTACTTTCTTATTTCTGATACTTCTCTCTCTTAAAACTTACATACATGCAAGCCCTTTGCAAAACCACTCACGCTACAAGCTACAACAACAACACAATATCACCAATAATATTTCATAAGGGCTCTCGTTAAATCTTGAAAGCTAATGATGCTTCATATTGCAATATGGGCAAAATATCTTTTTCTAGCAAGTTACTGACACGGTTTCAACCCCAAGTTTCAACACAGTTTCAACTTAAGTGTCTTTCATAAAAATGGCCGCGAGAAACTAAGAGATAAAATTTTTATGGACAAAACCGATCTCTTGCAACTCTTGCTGGATGGATGTACGAGTGTGTCCTCTATAGATGTCATACACACTAAATCTTCTTTGTAGAATTTAGCTGTGCGAATATTGATTAATAATTTATAATATTTGTAGAACCCTAAAATAATATAGTAATATATAGGGAAGACACTGACTTTAATCTATTTAATTATTATTCATTATCATATATACGAATTAGTATTGATCTTACTATTGTTGAGTTTCTGAGAATGATGTAACTATTTGATTAAACAATATAAATATCATTGGGATAATTGTTAGAAATTCTGTATATGTTAGCTTATTCTGTCAATGCAATCATATCGTATATCTTAATATACACAAGCCATTGGAAGGAATGTATAAAATAATTTTATTATTCAAATTTCAATGTATAAAGACTACAAACATCGTTAGCTACAATATCTGCATTACATTTTAGTAATATGATTAAGTCGTTACTGAGTGGGCATCTATTGGAAAAGGGTAGACATACCTTCTGTTTTACATATCGACACAAAACTCACAGTATGTATATATTCATAATGTGTGTGTGTGTGTGTGTGTGTGTGTATGTGTAACTTTGTTAGAGTATTGGGAGAAACAGAATAAGTGCGGGAAATATTATTCCATCTCTTGATACATATTTATCAAGGAGTGGCTTAATATATTTTTTTTTTTAAGTCATTCCCGCTTCAATCGTCTCTTTTCAACAAACATACACACACATATACATATACTCAGACACATACGCACGCGCGCACACACACACACACATACAACCCATTTACATACGTACATAAATTACATGTCAGTATTAACTAAACCTTTTTTTTTTTGTTACTCTTATTGTTGAAGAATTATTGCAATGGTATCAATTTTTTTTTTAGTAATTATATCGTCTCAAAAACTATGGTCTCGCTTGGGGTCTTCAGTATATAGTGTAGGCAGCCTCTGGACAGGATTCTCTCGTTGCAAACAACATGCCCATCAGAGATATTTTCCGTGATAGCCTGATACTTTTTGTGGTCATCGACCGGTTTCGGCAGTTCGCCCATCATCAGGATGTTTTTGTTGAACAGTGTAATAACACAGACTTGCACAGAGCAAGTATAGTTGATACTCTACAGTTGATATAGTTGAGTGTATCAACTGCATTTGCTCTGTGCAAGTCTGTGTTGTTACACTGTTGACAAAAATATCCTGATTATGGGCGAACGCCCGAAACCGGTAGATGACCATAAAAAGAAGCCGGCTATCACGGAAAATATCTGTGATGCTTTTTAGCTCTGCGGAACCAGCCCTAACAACACTGCCCATTATCGGACATTAGACTGTCAAAGCATCTCAAAGAAGAAAATGTAAGAACAGCACTGCTTGCTTACGAGACCAGCCCGCTACCACTGAGCTAATCACTCCCATTATATATTAATAATATTTTTACCTTGTGGGTTTCTGTGGCCTGTGAGAAAACAAGAATAATAAAAAAAAAATGCAAGAAGCTTTTTATTATAGCTACACTCTATAAAATTGCTGGAATATTTAGCTACTACATGCATTTGACTCTAAAGTTTTGGGTGTTTAAACTTTGCATATAATTTACATAAAGAAAGGCTTAACATTTAATTTAATTTAATTTTTTTTTTTTTTAAATCTGATGAGAAACATTACATGATTTCTTCTCATTCGATTTTGCATAGTTATAAAGTCTGTAGTTTTTCGAACTCTGAAATTAACCTATTTAGTAAAGTCGCACTTCCGGTTGATGGATTTCGTCTCAAATCTGCGTGTCTGATGTGGTAGTAAATCCTAAACGGAATACCAAGTTTGTATTTTCTGTGATTTTTCATTTTCGAGTTATGCTCTTGTAGTGGAATCGTTTATTGGATGATCTGATCCCACCGTGATACTACAAGATGTAGTGGAATCGTTTGATATGATTTCTGAGTATGTAATAAATGTCTTGAAGAGGGCGGAAGTTAGTTTAAATATTTTTGGAAGTTAGTGCTCAAATTATTAACACTGAACTTATAAAAATAGACTGTATTTTTACAGTAATTTAAATGTGAGAAGTAGTAACTATTAACATAAAATACTTAGATAATTTAAAGTTAAAATAACAAATAATTTAAGATGATTAAAATAAATAAACTAAGATGCACAATTATGAAAATAAGTATAAGTGAAAAATGGTAACTATTAACAGGAAATATTTAGAAATAAATAGAAGGTAAATAACTAAGATGAAGTAATAAATGCCCACTCAGTAACGACTTAATCATATTACTAAAATGTAATGCAGATATTGTAGCTAACGATGTTTGTAGTCTTTATACATTGAAATTTGAATAATAAAATTATTTTATACATTCCTTCCAATGGCTTGTGTATATTAAGATATACGATATGATTGCATTGACAGAATAAGCTAACATATACAGAATTTCTAACAATTATCCCAATGATATTTATATTGTTAATCAAACAGTTACATCATTCTCAGAAACTCAACAATAGTAAGATCAATACTAATTCGTATATATGATAATGAATAATAATTAAATAGATTAAAATCAGTATCTTCCCTATATATTCTAATATTATTTTAGGGTTCTACAAATATTATAAATTATTAATCAATATTTGCACAGCTAAATTCTACAAAGAAGATTTAGTGTGTATGACATCTATAGAGGACACACTCGTACATCTATCCAGCAAGAGTTGCAAGAGATCGGTTTTGTCAATAAAAATTTTATCTCTTAGTTTTTCGCGGCCATTTTCATGAAAAACACTTGAGTTGAAACTGTGTTGAAACTTGGGGTTGAAACCGTGTTAGTAACTTGCTAGGAAAAGATATTTGGCCCATATTGCAATATGGAGCATCATTAGCTTTCAAGATGAAGGAATGATTAAGATAAATGAACTAAGATGCACAACTAAAGTAATAAGTATGAATAAAAGCTGTATAGGGACGCGTAAACTGCTGCTTGTATTGAAGTGTAATCGTATATCCTCCCCTCTTCCAATCGGGCGAAGTTTATATATTAGTGTTGGCCACACTCATACCAAGACATCTGATCTAGTGTGCGACCTTGTGCGACCTTGGTTAGTTTGGTGACCACCGACTTAGGTCAGTGGCCAGCCTTAGCGGTGCTTGCTTTTATGACAGCAACTGGCTACCGATTTAAGTCAGTGGCCAGTCTTAGCGGTGCTTGCTTTTATGTAGGGGTATTTACCCTTGGTTTGTTTGTTTGCCCGCGGCCTTGCCTTGAAGTCAGACAGCTGGCTAGGCCACTAGTTGTAAATTATTCTTTCTTTGCTATTATTGTGAAGGTTTGACATTGCTATGATTTTGCCATGTCATTACATCATCCCACACACATACACACATACACACACACACACACATAAACACAGACAGAGAACATTTTCTAAAAACCACTTTTTTGTATTCAGGAGACCTTTTTTGTACATACATAGATGCAACAGGTAATTAGTTCTGTTTAATGTGAACATTATTATTAATGAACGTTATGTGGAATAACTAAAGAGGGACAGAGAATAATAGAGAGAAAAGATTTTGATAAAATTGTGAGTGTTGTGTAGGGGGAGAGTGAAGAAAGAATAAGAAATAGATGCTTTGGGTTAGTGATAGAATAAGGATGCCTATACATATAGGAATAGTCACAAGGGAAAATAGCTGTGGGTACAAAGGAAGAAGGAGGTAACCAAGGCGATGCACGGTGCAGGAAATAGAGAATAGTGATGCTGAACGGTCTGGTTAAAAGGGAAAAAGAAGAGGTTACGTTCTTCTACTATTATTATAAGGGAGATATTTAAAGAAGAACACAATGGGATAGGTACTTAGAGGAAGAGACGAAGTGGGAGATCTGTATGGACCATTTTTCTTCCTTAGTTCCGTTTCTCTTGGGACCGAAAGATCAAAGAGTTTCGTCTACATCGTTTGATCTGCACTTGAAAAAAAAAAGAAAAGAAAAAAGAAAAGTTTTAGGATGAGAAGAAAATTAAAGAAAGGCAGTAAGTATCCTTTTCGACATTTATGTAATTTCTTGATATACATAGCATCAATTTTCCTTGTTATAATTCTTTTCTAAACTGAAATAACAAAATTTTACCAAGTCAGTTTTATTCTTTTGAAATTTATAATGCAATGTTAAACCTCTAAAAGTAAGGTGCATTATAAAGATTTATCTAGAAAGGCAATATAGCATTCTACACCTAATCGAATTGTTCAATTGTTAATATTGTGGTAATATTAGGGGAACATATCAAGGGGTTAGTCTTCTTGTATCGACTGTATATCGATTATGGAGGGAGGTAGATCGATGGAGAACTAACTGTTAACTGGTAGTGAAAAGTTCAGCCATTAGTTCTTAACCAGTAGTGTTACCGAGTTTTTATAAGAAATAAAAGATATAGAATTTACTTTCCAGTGTTTCTACTTATTACCTGTAGTTTTGACAGATAAAAAACTTACTACAGTGTGGATTAGAATAATAAACAAAGAACAATAACAGGAAACTCGCAACATTAAATTATTATATTTATAGCTGTAAACATTAGAAAACCAAAAATAAATAAAAAATAAATTAAACTTTACAAAATACAAATTACTAAAGGCAAAAATATTAATCCATAGTTTTTCTATTTGTTTTTTATTCATCTTTCCGTCAAATCGCCGCTTCTTGAGCATTGAAAATGAAACCTTATTTTCATTAATGTTTTTGGAAAAATTTGTGTTTAAAATTGCTAGGAAACATAGCAGGTAAATTGTTCTTAAATTTGTATCAATTGTAAAGAATAACTAAAATTTTACTAATGTTTGGGCTAATTTTACTTGCTCTTACTTACTAGGGAGAAGAGAGAAAGTATTGCGATCGAGTCAAGTATTCGAAATTGAGTTTTCACCGGAAATAATGTTTTGAGGTCCTCTGAATACGAAAAAATTGTTTTTTTGAGGTCCTCTGATTACGAAAAAATGGTTTTTAGCATAGAGAGAGAGAGAGAGAGAGAGGAAGTGAGAGCCAGATAGAGTGTTTGAACTAAACATCTTAACACGAAATTTCCGGGCAAATTCCGGGAAATTAATAAATTTTTTTAATTTTTTCCACATAATATGGGTCTCTTTGCGGACCCAATTTGCTGAAAATTTATTCAATTCAGGAAACAATAATTTATTTATGTGTTAAATATATTATTCTAGTAAACAACTTAGATGAGTGGTTGAGTTTGCGATAGTAAAAGGAAAATTCATTGGAAGATTTCTTCGCCCTTTATTTTTATCTCTTTAGAAACAACATTGTCTATCAGCTGACAAAGAGCTGTACAAGCGTCTAGCAAGAAAAAAGTAAGAGTAGCACTGCTGGGCCCGAAACTGTGTCATCCACATTCCAAATTTAGTATGCTACTACTGATTTAATTCCGCCCCTTATCCCTAGGAAATCGAAGTAAAAAACTAACCATTAAGTTCAGTCAAGATATTTTTTTTAAGTACGTCACTGTCGGGCCCAACTTCTTTCAGACTGCCCAATAATGTAGCTTTTCTACGATGCCAGCATGTGGTATCTGTGTCTTTGCAAACAGGACAGCAACGAGCTTTGCAGAGCTGGAATAAATCTGTGTCCATTATTTGAATTTAGTCTAGATGTGAGATAAGTTACTAGATGTTTGAAAGCTTAGCTGATTCAGTCATTTAGTCCTAAGAAAAGGAGAATTGATGGAATCTAAGAATCTATGGAAATAAGAAAATAAAATTGTAAAAATAGAAGATAAAAATCTCTAAAAAAAAAAAAAGCAAAATGATATTTAGAACAGGCAATGGCCGAATTTGGCTATGGTGACAAAAGTATGAAATACTGTAACATTTTTCCCTCTAAACTAGCTACTGCAACTAGTTTTAAGTGGGTCCGTTTAGATAAAATACTCTTAAACTTCAATAAAGAAAACACCAATGTATTGTTACACACAATAAATTACAAAATACCACACTTAATAATAATAACTTTACAGTTTAAATCACAAAAGTTCATTTTGTTCACTTTTTATACACTTTTCACAAACTAGTGACTTCGTTTGTAACTGGAAAACTCTCCCAACTCTCTGCGGTCTCACTATTTATAACGGTGAAGAATCTTCTAGAACTTCCTCGATTCTTCTAGAAAGAACTAGAGGGCCACCAGCGCTTCCAGAGCACCTTAGGTACTATCTTCTCTCCTAGATGGCACCACTGGTTGCGTTACAATACTAAGCGTATAGTAAATTATATATAAATATTATATAATTAATTGAATATTATTAATGAGAAAAAAAATTTATTAAATTTCTTAAAAGCACATTTGTGCTTTCAGTAATTAGTTCAGAAAACTCATTAAATAAATAGGTTTTATAATTAAAAAAAAAAAAATAAAATAAAATAAAAGCAAAATTATATGTAAACTGATAATACTTAATTAAAAAACGTTATTTGTATAACATATTCATATTAAATAGAATTCTTTGTCGTCACGTGAAATAACATGGTTATGACATTTTTGTAATTTAAACTTTTATTTAACATATTTGCGTGTTAAAAAGATATATATAATGAAAAATAATCATTATTAATAAGTTTGTTTTGCTAGAAACTTTATTCAAATGTAAATAAATGTATGTAAATAAATGAATGTTTGTAATAGTAGTATAGAAAAGAAAAGCAGAAATATTAAAGAAGTTTACAAGAATAAATAAAAGTACATTTTTAGCCGAATTCACCTTTTACCTTAATGGAAAACTTCTAACAAATGAAACAATTTTTTTTTTTTTTAATTAATTAAAATTTAAGCTTGTTTTTTTTATTTTTTATAGGGCGTAATGGCATAAGCATAATTACGCTCACCAAAATTGTTGAATGATTAGTATTCATATTAAAATCAGTAACTTTTTTATTTTTTGTTAATTTTATTAAAAATAACAATTTTTTTGTGCTTGTTTTTCTCATCTCCAGCTAGGCATTTAGACTATTCAACCTATAATTGTGCGTGATTTCAGAACATGTAGTTGATAATAGATAGATAGATGATTGATAAACATTAGTTATAAAGACCGATAGAATTAGATAGGGAGGTAGATGATAGATAGATAGATAGATAGATAGATAGATAGAGAGATAGATAGATATATAGATAGATAGATAGATAGAAAGATAGATAGATAGATCGAGAGATAGATAGATAGATAGATAGATAGATAGATAGATAGATAGATAGATAGATAGATAGATAGATAGATAGATAGATAGATAGATACATAGATAGATAGATAGATAGATAGATAGATAGATAGATAGACAGATAGATAGATAGAATTATAGATAGTTAGATAGATAAAGATAGATAGATAGATAGATAGATAGATAGGTAGGTAGATAAACAGTTAGTGCCTTCCATGAATACGTCATGTTGCTTTAGTCTAATTATTAACGCACACGGCTTTGGTTAACAAGAATTCAGCTTCGATTCCCATGAGAATCGGTATTACATTTTCTATAAATTCCAATTTACTATATATTCTTTATATGCTAATGTTATCAAAGAGCTTTTGACATATTCTTAAATCGTGGCAAACTTAATAAGGTCTTATCAATTATGCGTCTGAAAAAAAAAAAAATCGGCAGCTGTCTCAACTTCTCTCTGAATCTTTAAAATAACAATAAAAAACTTTCAGATAAATGAAAATATATATGAGTTGTAATCTTTTCCTTTCCTGTTTTATTTTAGTGGAGAAATAATTGTCGTAAAAGCCTTAAGTCCTGCGCCTTTGAGTTGGAGTCTGCACTTAGCTGTTCTCTTATTAGTAGCCTCTACTAGCAGCCTCCCGGAGGGCGGAACTGCACTGAGAAGGCTCCGAGGGACCATAATTACTATAGGTGTTGACGCGCCTTAAATAAAAAACTAATTATGAAACTAAAGTTATGAAACCAATGTTATGATTAAGAAATATCTATAGAAACGGAATTTAATATAATCCCAAAGGAAAGGAAACAAAAATCCAATCCAGTTATTGATCAGACGTGCTCTTAAGAGGTAGTGATTAGAAGTAATGAATATTTCCATCACGTACGGTCAGTAAGATTTCCAAAGAAGCCACAGAAAATATTAATAAGTATTACAAGAAACTAGCGTGACTACTAACAATTGGATGTGACATGGATTCTTCTGCGCCCATTTTATACATTTCTCACTATTACAAGACACATTAATAATGGTCGATAAGCGATGGTAGGTAAAAATGGGGCAAAATAGTTATTTATTCGAAGAATAGAGCACCACTTTTACACATTCAAGTTCACGTTTGCCCTATTATGAGCACAAGCGAGTGTGCCAACTGAACGAGAGTTGTAAAAGGGATTTTACTCACACGTTAAATATTATATTTTTTCTACAACACCTGTAACTATTTTAAAAAAGTTATAGAAAGAGATAAAACATGTAGGATAAGCTCTAAGAGAATGCTGCCTATTGAAAAGGGGGGACGATTACCTTCACATATGTAGGGTATTAGGTTAAAGTTAAGCAAAATTATATTATGTTTACTGTTATTTAATTTATTGTCAAATTGGTATTAAAAATTTTAAAAACAAATGTTTTATTTAAGAACTTCTACATTACTTACATATTCTGAATATATTTTGCGATTTAATGTAATCTGTGGCGCTATTGTGGACGTAATAAGATATATCATTATTTCGATCATTCATGAGTAGAGCATACTTCAGCATAAACTGATTTTGACAGAAAACATACAGTTGGATTCTTTTCATTTATGATTTTACGAGTGGCCTACACGAACATACATTCGTAAAAATCACACAGAGGAGATCTCAAAACAAATACGGGAGGGTGTGCCTTGTTGTTAAAGGGGGATGTTGTTACAGTGTAATTTTTAAAAAATCGGCGGAGAGAAGCACTTCCCAAGTGGTCAAAGTTGAGATATATGCGAGTGCTGTTTGTTGTTACCAGTTCCCGCTAAGATTCTGTTGCGTATGGCGGCATTGTGTGACATTCCTCGAAATATCATAGTGAAAGCTACATTTTATTATTGAAACCGAAAGCTGTGATCTGAAAACTACTAAAGATAAGACTTTCATATTTATGCTGTTAATTCATTCATCCTTAACAACAATTTCAATCCAATATGGTTGCACCAGTATTCTTTCACCTATGTGGTTTTAGACGGATTAGTTAGTGAAATAGCGTCAATGGGGTTAGTTGTTACACTTGGTTGGACCATGTTTTTACAGTGTAACAACTTGCCCCACTACATATCTTAAATCAAATCACGGCAGATCCCAAAAGAAATGAAGCCAAAAGCAAGAAAAACGAGAAAGTTGGCAAAGAAAATTTGTGTCTCCAAAGCTGCGAACAAGAATCACAAAAATAATTTGCCAACATCAAGTTTCGGCGAAGAAGATGAGGACTGGCTGTGCCTAAAATGTCTAAAACCATGGTCGCAGTCAAAAGGTGGAGAAAATTGGATTCAATGCATGCAGGGCAAAAGATGTGCCCATTCAAAATGGGTTAAAAATGACCCTAGATATAATTGCCACAATTGTAACTCGGACTTAGAGATGGGTAATGACAGTGAATAGAAAGTATAATGAAGTTGATGAGGAGAGAAATTGGGATTGATTAAGAAGACATTATTATAATATAGCTATAAGTTACACAAACTGGACTGGACATGTAATGATTTTTAGAATAAAGGGTGAGAGTAGAGTTATGACACGATGATATGACACGATGCGATGTATGATTGAATCTGATAGATAGAAGTCTAGATCTCTCACTGGCTTATATACAGGTTCTCCTCACACTAGCCTGCTTAAGTCAGAGAGTACCAGAGACAGTCTGTTTTCTCTCGGTCGGGCTTGTGTTCTCTCTCTTTCCGTTACAAAAGTGAATGAATGTTCAAGCATTTAAGTTTGTAATAATCTATGTTTACATCATAATCAAATCAAGCTGCTATTACTATTAAAGTAATAAACAAATTTCAGTTTTATTTCCTAAAAATAAACACCCAAACATATGTTTTATACATTGTAACAACTTACACTCCGCATGTAACAACAAGCCCAAGGAAAGCTTGTTACAATATGCGCATTTTATTAATGCGCAATGTTTAAATGTTACTTCATTTTGAAAAATCTCAAAAATGTATATAATTAGTAGAACTAAATGAGACAACAAATTAATCAATTTTCAGCAATTTCGAGTGCAACATACAGCAATTAAAAAATGTTAACAGAAATTTGTAACAGCAAGCCCCAATGGCTCCACCCTACTTTTGCTGAGCAAAGTAATGTGTGTGACTGTCAAATAAGGTACTGGAGTTATCCCAGCTCGAGTGGCCACAGATTGGAAAGATAGATAATGAATACGGGGCGCTAACGACAAAGCTGTCGATGCGCCCAAAAAAAAAACAAAAAAACAAGCCCCATGCTTCCCTAGTTCTGAGGAGATAACTCAATTTTGAAAAAAGTAATTATTTCTCTTGAAGTTTCTGCACAAATTCTCACGCGATCTTCAAGTAAACGATTTTTGATTCTTGATATGTAAACAACAGTAACAAAAAAAAAATCTATAAATATAAAAATTCAGCATCCGTATGTTTGTGGCCGCAAAACTCGAAAAGTCCATCAAGTCGATGGACTGACTTGAAATTTTTAAACAACGTTGAATTTCTGTATAAGAGTGTTTATATATACTTTTTACTACGAAGTTCCCACGGAAAAGGGAAATTCCGAGTGTTTCGCGAGGTTGGCAGAAGTAGACAGACTCAGGTGCGTTGCGATGGTGGCGCGCTCTCTGAACCTCTTTCTCAACTACTTATAAGTACCTCTATTCCGAAGTACCAACGGAAAATGGATTCCGAGCTAAAATCCGTTTAAACGGCCATATTGTGTTTGCACTTGCTTCTTCAGCTTTGCTTCTTCTACATTGGTGGAAGGAGATAGAACAGCACATTCAGCTCTTAAACTTCACTAAACATGCATTTCACAGAAAACCCAACATGTAACATTTCTAAAACATCAGGAATGGGAAAGGTTCTTCGGGCATGCAAAATCATTGTGTGGGATGAGCGTACAATGGCTCATAAGAAGTCATTATAAGCATTAGACTATGCATTGAGAGACATACGAAACAATCAGGTTCGATTTGGTGGAGCATTGGTGTTACTATCCGGTGACTTCAGGCAAACGCTTCCAGTGATACCTCGCTCAACACCAACTGATGAATTACATGCCTGCTTGAAATATTCAACTCTTTGGAACACAGTAAAAAAAAATCATTTACATCCAATATGAGAGTTCAACAGCTGCCATATTTTCAAGACAATTACTCGAACTCGGTAACGGCACTGCTCTTACAAATCCAGAGACGGGAAAAACCACCTTCCATCTAATTTCTGCAACATTGTACAATCAAAAGAAGAATTAGTAGACAAGGTATTCCAAAACAAATTATGAAAATCACACATGGTAAAGCGAAAGAGACATTGTAGCGGCTAAAATGTCGACGTACTCGATATGAACATCATTCTTAACAGGATCGCAGATGAATCAGTGACATACATATCCATAGTCTCCGTGAGGGACCAAAGTGAAATAGTGAATTTCTTAATTCCCTCGCTGTTCTCGGATTACCACCTCACATTCTAAATTTGAGAATTGGAGTGCCAATTATATTATTCCGAAACATCAATCAGCCAAAGTTATGCAATGGTAAACGGTTAGTAGTAAAAAAATTGATGAATAATCTAATTGAAGGCAACAATTCTCATTGGATGTCATAAAGGTGAAGACATACTACTTCCAAGAATACCTGTCGTTCGAGTTCAAACGACTTCAATTTCCAATACGTCTTGCGTTCGCTATGACTATCAATAAAGCGCAAGTACAAAAGTTGCAAGTGTGCGATTTGAATTTAGAAAACGAATGCTTCTCTCATGGGCAATTATATGTCGCATGCTCCAGAGTCGGTAAACCATCTGGTCTTTATGTTTATGCAGAAAACGGACAAACAAAAAAAATGTAGTCCATTCACTAGCTTTACAATAAAAAAAGACTTTCAGTTAAAAACATTTTTTCTTTCTTTCCTTTCAATGCACAGCAACGCAAAGTAGGATATTAAATTGAAAGATACGTTTGCTTGATGAATCTATGTTAACTGTAATACTTCTGTTTACTTTCCTAAAAAACAGACTGAGCCACAGCGAAGCTAGTTATTCAATAAATGTATACAATAATTCAGAACGCGATTTCCTTTCAGAAATAGTGTTGTGTATATTAATTAACTGAGATAAAGAAAATGTTTTATAATATTCAATTTTTGGAGGAAAATTATAGAGTTTTCTCAAAAACTTTTTACTGAAAATGGTTTATTCTAATTATCGTTAAGAAAATTATAATGCTCGGTAAACTTTTTTTTTTTTTCCAAAGACAAAAATAATGAAAATTAAGGATATAAACTTATTCAAGTTGGTAATTATATTAAAAATTAGTGGCTAGCCATGGCTAAAGATATCATTAAGAAATGTACTACCCCTCTCTTTTTGTTGTAAATATCATAACGAAGAAGAAGAAGAAGAAGGCGATAAAGTTGGGCTTGTAGAGAAGCGTACTACTGAGCGACAAACCTGATTAAAAGTTAACTTTGAAGGGTCATTGTATCTAAGCGAGAATTGAATTATGACTTTGTCTAACCTTTCGCTAACCCTCTTGAATCCTAACTGAGTTTATCTCACTTATTTAGAAGATCAAACCTTTTTTTTTGAAGAACTACATTTTCAAAACGTGGATACTATTTAAGGTTCATCCGGCTGAATCAAGTAAAATGTGATAATATCTCTTTGTTACCAACAATTGGCATACTTCTTCCTTTTCATTTTGTGATATTCCAAATCTGATTAACCAGCCTAGAATGCTTCCGAAATTTTTAACTTTGTTTACACTTCTTTGAAATTAAATTTCAATAACTTAAAAAAGAAAAAAATCTGGCCTGGAACACTGACGATTTCCTATTATTACAATGATTACAATATTCATTTATTATTGTAGTTAAACTTGCTTTGTTTACTGAATCTTTATTTGGGCTCGTATTATGAAATAGTTGAAGATTATATTCTTCTCACACCCTAGTAAGAGGTAGTGTTGCGATCATGTCGGATTTTTGAACTTACATTTTCATTAGAAATGCATGTTTTGAGATCCCCAGAGAAAAAAAATTATTTTAGCGATTGGTATATATATATATATATTTCGTATTAAACGCAACGGTACTACCTAAACAAAATAGCGAGTTTTCTTGCTTCCGGCAATTTTTCGTTTAGGTACTACCGCTGCATTTGATACGAAAGTTTCGAATAAACAAGAAACAACCGGAAATGTAATTTGACTAAATGATGTTTTTTTTTCGTCGTGATTTTCTCGATAACGGCTCAACTGAGTTTCTTTTAACTGTGTATAACACTTACTCGTACATACATAAATGCTTATCACTATTATATTATTTTCCCGGATAAATTATTTTTTGGGTTTTTGAGGAACAATAGTTTTTGAGGAATTTTTTAATTTAAGGCGCGTCAACATTGTGGTGGAAGTACGAAATGAAAAATAATAGTTTTTAAAAATAATTTAGAATATTTATAAATCAAAATTAAGAAAAAGATTGACATTCCCTTGCAAAAGGACAAGACCAGGTATACAAGTCCAGTTAGTGGTACGGTACAAGAACAATACTGGCATTGTACTACCCCCTTCTCCTAACAGGGGAGGAACTGAAGAACAAAGAGAAACATTCTTTCCAACAGACAGACTAGTGCTACAAATCAAGGTGGAAACATCGAAACACTACTTCAGGAATTGCTCAGTGCCAATGATAGATATTTGCCCTTATTCTAGATAAACGTTATTTTATTAAGATACAGTGTGATATTGTAATATACTTAAACTTGCTTAAAGAATAATATA
This sequence comes from Triatoma infestans, assembly GCA_011037195.1. Classification (NCBI taxonomy): domain Eukaryota; kingdom Metazoa; phylum Arthropoda; class Insecta; order Hemiptera; family Reduviidae; genus Triatoma; species Triatoma infestans. The sequence continues at coordinate 46,096 of JAAEAF010009184.1, forward strand.
TGTATTTATAAAAGCAGTGTGATCTCTTAATTATTACTAATACTTCTCTCTTAACCGTATATACATACAAGCCCTTTACGCTAAAACGCTCACGCCACAAGCTACCTATACACATC
>JAAEAF010009185.1:0-45557 GCA_011037195.1 Triatoma infestans
CGGTTGAGGAATTTTGATAGATAACGTACAGTCAGATACCATGGTGATATCGAAACGGAATATCAAGTTTCAACTTGATGCGGTTTTTCGATTTTGTGCTATGCTGTTCACATACATACATACAGACACCCACCACACACACCATTTGCTAAAAACCACTTTTTTGGACTCAGGGGACCTCAAAACGGATAATTCCATTGAAAACTCGATATCGAAAATTTGACACGATTACAATACTTCTTACTAGGAGTAAGGAGAAAGTAAATAGAGAGCCGTTAGCCTCAACGAGCAATGTCAGATTCATTTGTTTTTGCAGTGGATATGTAAAAGCGAATATCGATCAGACCGAAAATGATAATTTATACATTGCTTAAGATGGCAGTGTCATTTGTTTTCCGCAATCTCATTTCAAATCTATACAATCAATGTCAAAACATAAATTGTATTGATCTTGTTTTATATACTGTTATATGTATTATTATTATTATTATTATTATTATTTATTATATATTATTATTAGTATTATTATTATTATTATTATTATTATTATTATTATTATTATTATTTATAAATATATAACAGTATTCAGTTTTTTGTTGTTTTTTCCTGCAGAGGTTGCTACAGCGCTTTCACATGTATTAGCCGGCACTGCTTGTCAACTCAAGATATAGAGTTGTCTAATTAGGTAAAATGCGCTGAATTAGAATTTGAGAATTGTAGTAAGATAATTGATTTAAAAGAAAGTACTAATTGTTAAAATAATATCAGTAATAATGAACTCAGTTTTAGCTCTCTGAACTTCACGCAGAGGTTCCGGGTTCGAGTCCAATGCTAAAAACTTTAGTTTTTTTTCTTCCTATGAACTACACCTTAATGTCCGGCAGTATACAGAGAATGTCCGAGGCACTTTTTGAGTGCTTTTCCTGCCCCAAACGGTAATAAAAATTTAATATACAATGCCAGTCTGAAATTAATATTTTCTAAAATATGTCTAGTTACTCTTATTGATATATTGCACAAAGAATGCATTTTTTTTTTTTTGTTCTGTCTAATTAAACACATTTAAAGAAATAAATAAAGTCAAGACACTAGAATTTTTGTCCACTATAATTGGAAGTAAATAACTGTGGCAAGATTTGCAAAATATTTATACAAAACTGATTTATTGATATATTGTATTATAAATACTTTATTTATGCGATCTACAAAATATATATATATATATATATTGGAACCGTATAAAGAGAAGAAAGTGGAACCAGCTGGCCGGTGCTTATGTTGTGGACACTTGGTTTGCGTGCTCATGTGAGTGTGGCAATAAAAGTCAGGATAATCCAACAATTTGTGTGAATAAAGGAAGAGAGAGATGTAGAAGTTCAGATACATTTGGTGAATAACTTCATTGAATATATCTGTGTGTGTTATATTCTTGGTGGGACACGTTGGCACAGCACACTCACTGTACGACCACACCATCTCCATACAGTTCTCTTCTTTTATTAGTTTGTTGTTCCTGTCGCCCTAACATATATACAACAATCCATCATCAGATAAACATATCACATTATATATACTTTTATATAAATATACATAGAAACAACTACAAGTTATATCACAGTATTTCTTCTTTGTGTCCTTCATTCTTTACCATCAGAAAGTAAATTCTTCGCTATTTGTATCATTTATAAGAATTTTTATTCATATTATGTACATTATAACACAGTTTCTGTCTTATTTCTATCTTATTTTACTATATCATATCTATATTTTATTCAACTGGTGGCTGTGTTCTGTTGGAAATGAACAAGATATACAATTTTAAATCTATTCAATTTCCGTCACCTGCATTTACTTTCTTAAAATTTATGCAAAATATTAGCTACTAGCATATAATCAGTACTATGTTTAGTGTCAATTTTCAGGCAATGTTCCAATAATATAAAATTTTATGTTTTTATTATTTTAGTATTTAAATTTTTTATTTAAAATTGTTTATCTTTTCATTGATCACAAGTTTTATTGATCTGATAAAACTAATCATTTTATGAAACTATTGCCTATTTATCTTTCTCTAACATAATTGCACCGAATTTATTCATTATTCATATATTAAATTGAGATTCATTGTTCCGCATTAATTAGTTTACTCTGAACTAATAATTATAACCTAATTTATTATAATTATCGATATTAATTATTAATTTGAATTATTATTACTACAAGTTTGTGGTCATTATTATTATTATTACTATTTCGTGGTCATTGATCGGTTTCGGGCGTCCACCCATCATCAGGAGTCTTGATAAAACGGTGTGTTAACTCAGACTTGCCCAGAGCAAAATCAGCTTATACGCGATACAGAAACTAATATCGTTTGGTGGTGTATATTTATAGATGAAGTATCTGTAAAGACAGACCCACTGCATCCTGACATATGTATTATGGCTCATATAGGCGTTAGCGTTTGTGCACAGAATATAATGGGTCTGTTAACAATAAGTAACAAAGTAAACAATAAGTATCAGAGATATTTTCTATGATAGCCTGCTTCTTTTTGTGGTCATAGACCAGTTTCGCGCGTACGCGCATCATAAGGATGTTTTGTGGAACAGTGTAGATTACACATTGTTGTAGGGGATTATTGCACTGTGACCTGAAAGATCTGTTATGTCTTCCGGAGCCTTCTCCAATGCAAGCCGGCCTCCAAGCAATGTTCTCTAGCTACAGCACTGCCCATCACCGAACAGTGAGTTGTAGAGGCTCCTAGGAAGGAAAAATCTAAGGGCAGCAGGCTTGATTCGAACCCGGAACCACCGCGTTGCTAGTCCAGCGCGCTACCACTGAGCTAATTCTTTCCTTCTCCCTTGGCTTACGCCAATTAACTACGGACGGAGACCCTAGTTTGTGTACTGTGTTTGTCCTTGTCTGTAAAGTGTAGAGTGTATGTAGTTTAAGTGTATTGTGTACTGTTCTGATTAAGTGCATGGAGTACTGAGATGGGTAACCCGTGGGGCCGCTACTCCCCAAGTAACTGCTTGCAACAGATACCCGTTGCTGGCCCACAGTGGAGTTTAACAGTGTAATAACTTAGACTTGCTAGAGCAAATACAGTTGATACACTCAAGTCTGTCTCTGATGCATTCCAGCTCTGCTGAACCTTCCACAACAACTATGAACAATAAGCCTGTTGTCAATGTTAGTGAGGAGGATTGTAATATTAGACTGGGATCCCCGCAGGGACTCCATCATACCTGAAGAAATGGCTATAATCTTTCTATAAAGGTTGTTCTCTTGTGGCAGATATTGCCCTTCTCTAGACAGTGAGCTGTAGAAGTTTCTGTCACAAATATCTAAGGGAAAATATATGAACTCGAACCGGAGTCTTCGCTAATCTCGCTCCTTTAATATTCCTCCAGGATATTAAAACCAGCTATCTGTTGATATCAACTACTCCTGCAGCTTTTTCGTGTTCAAGGAGTCAGTTAGAGGTTGTGTCAGAGTGGGTTCTTTATAGAGATCAGAAGAAGTAGCTACTCCATATTTCCTGTTATAAAATTGGAATAAATTTGGATTTCTTAATGAAAAATATTTTATACTGAAAAAACTCCTTTGAATAAAATCAATACAAATATTCAGCAAAATATCAGAATCGTGTGTATCTACTGTAAACTTACACACACCGAGTCAAAAATTTCGTCTCTGCGTCAATTGTAAAAAAAAAGTCTCGCTAATAAGGGTGGGATTAATTAATTGCGGCTGGATTGGAGCGAAGGTACCGCGTTCGAATCGAGCAGGGCTGATTGTCTCGCTTTAGAAGCCCATGCAGTTTAACTGTCTGGTTATGGGCACTATTGCTAGGGAGTCGGCAGCGTACTTAGAAATCTTCGGGCGCCAGTGATTTCAAATGTTGACATGCATTAATATGAGAGCCGGGGCAGGTCTTCGTATAGATGTTTCTATCATAAATGCTGCTAATCTTGCCAGGGCGCCGGACGAAACGTTGGCGAAGTATAGACCGCTGGCAGCCGAGAATACTCCGTATGCAGAGGTGTCACCGTGGTCTCCAGTGTGGGACTAATCCCTGAGTGCAGGACTCAACAAGCCCAAAATAAGCAGAGATGCAGCAAGCAGTCATCCTGCACTCATGCGAGAAACCCTTATCGTCCAGGAAAACCTTCTGGATGATCCCAACTAACAGAATCCAGCCAAATAAATACCGACCGGCCATCTTTTTCTTTTCTCTCCCTCACCCCACACAAAGATAACTACCCCAAAGCCTTCCTTGCCAAAAGGCCGGAAGCTTTTCACTTTGACCGGTTCAGAGCCGAGAATTAAATAATGGTAACAAAGAAGGTAAAGAGATGGTGTCGGTGACAATTTAAAATGCGTGGATTGAGTTGTGAGCTCTGCCCAGAGGCCATAGGGTTTTTGCTATTAGGACCAAGCGTTTAGCATAAAGCATATATTTATAATATATTATATGCGTTGAGTGACCTATTCATTCCCTAGTGGAAGGTACAATCGTCATAATCGTTTCTTAACCAGCGACTGGATTAAAGTGAAAGAGGGGCTTTAATTTATAAAATGGGGTCATAATATAGATATAAAGCAGCGCCTATCTACGAGGATCTAAACTACCGCTTATATATATATGTAGGTAGTGATATATTATGATATCTCAATATTGATTGATAGAGTGATCCACAATAATAGGTGGAGACATCATACTAAAGGAAACTCAGTAGGGTAGTTTATAGAATATAAGAATATCTACTTACAGCTTAGCCTGGTACTTTATCAGTAAAAAGTAGCTTCTTCATTCATTGTTGCTCCTCTTGAACTAATCGCTTCTCTTTCAGTTGTTCATTTTCCAAATTCAACATGTTGTTCGGCGTAATTCACGGTGTTGTATTTTTTTTCTCTTAATGCTTAACTAAATGTCGCTTGTCTTTTTTGTCTTCCTACGGAACCGCAACAACGTTCTTGTGAAGCAGTGCATCTTTATCGCCATCTTACCAAAAATTAATAAGTAAATAACAATTATTTTGGCTTATCAACTGCTTGGCCATTAACACCAGAAATAAATTTGTTAATTATAATAGTACTGTGCACTTCAACCAAAAGTGGTCTATTATGCTAATAACAATAGCAATAACAGTAATAGATATCTAGATTTATATAAATAACATTCTAATCCCATCACAAAAATTATACAATATATTCAAAATTTCATATATAAAATTTTCATGAATATTATTGTATTTCTTAGTGAATTATATTAATTATGTTTTTAATAATCTCATAGATAAAACAGTAACAGCAATTAAAGTGCTTTTTTATTTTTATTATGAGGAAATTACATTCACTTTCTCTTTCATGGCTTTAGGTAACAAAATTCAGATTTTATGTGTATGTTTCTTTCATTTATAGAACGTATTTTCTATTTTTATAACTACTTCAAAGATTAAAGTGACGAGGGCTGTCCTTCTGATAGCACCGTAGCCAATGAAGAATTATATTGTTTCTAAAACTGATTTTGAACAAATTACAATTAATACTTTAATATTGTAAAAAATAACCTTATGTCAGCAATTATTTACAATATATCAATATTATAAATCTTTACAATTAATATTATTGATAAATAGTGGGTTAATAATTAATTGTAATATAACAATAATAATGAACTAATTCAGGTGTTCCTGATAAGAAGGTGTTATTACATTTTAATTTAAGATTAAGGCTATAAATTAAATTGCTTTTTTTTGTTCATTGGGTAATTTTTTTTCGTGTATTATCCACCTGTGGATTTCTTCACCTGTGTATGTTGTGATAAGGAGATTCTACTCGTAGTTAACCATGTTGTTGGCTCCCTTTATGGTTGGCAGGTGTTACTATTTTCTAGTATCATAGATTACTAGTTTTCACTTTAACTCATCTATCATTCCTTGTTAACTAGATAGACATTCTGAATTCTCCTGCTTTTTTTTTTTTGTACCCTCCATCTCTTTAATATTTATGTTTTATTTCTATTAAGATTACTACTGTAACAATGTTCGACAATTCTATTGCTGTTGTTGCTAACACTTATTAACACAGAGAAACTGTTGCATATAAAGTAGAAAAAAAAAAATTGTTTTGAAATTTATGAAATTGTTAAGAATTCAATATTTCTTTTCCTTTAAAGGTTGTTAATAGGCTGAGAAAAGATATCAATGCTTAGAATAAAAATAATTTTGTCAAATTATTTAGTAAATAAGGTTCACGTATCTGCTAGAAATCACACTGTTCATGGCTAAAGCGAAAATAGAAAATAAATAATTTCTTTTTTCTTTTAAAGAATTTATGAAACAAAAATTTTAAAAAAGGAAAGAACAAGATAATATAAATACAAGTAAGTTCGAAAATGAAAGTGAAAAAAGCAAGTGACAATAAATTAAAAGTCAAAGATCCATTTAGACAATGCTTTCCATGCATGGCGAGCATAAAGGAGAATTGCACGAGGGTTCGTTTGACTTTTTAGAAAGGATATAATATCTTCTCTGAAGATGTGCCTCTACCAAAATGAAGAAGACGAAATTCGTTTAGCAGAGGAAGTGATAATATATCATTCTCCCAGGAAGTAGTAAATCTCCTCTTGAGCAGTATAATTACATGGGAGCCTCTATCTAGTCTGGGTCTATGATTTAAATAGAGAAACTCCCTCCTTATTTGAAAAAACCAACTCAATTCCAAGAATGATAGATTGTCGGAAAAAGTGACTGCTTTTCTGGTAGTAAATAGTTATTCAGAAGAAATCGCTCAGATAGAAACGGCTCGGCTCACACAGGAGACTCCCACATTCTCTTATCGAGTAAAGCTAATTGTATAGGCCAATTCTGTATGCTGGCGAGAGGTCCATTAAAAATTATAGGCACTTATTTCGGTATTATAGGCCAATGCTGGAATCAGTAGCTTTTCTTTTCCTGGGTCCACAGCAGACGACTGCTCGAAAGACATTTTTTGAAAACTTCATATTTAGCCTTCACTTTAATCTTTGGTTTTGTTGAGGATGAAATTATGTCAAACTCTATTTAATCCTTTTTGCCAGTGAGATCTTTTGTCGGGGCAAGAAAGTAAAGCGTGGTGTTACAGTGACTCCAAGATATTTGAATCTATTTACTTCAATTTGCTGACCTTTGTTAATACCATTTTTTTAAAGAAACGAGTCTACCACCGTTATCATTAAAATTCCTTGTAGAGAGAATTTAGATTAGCTAATTCTTAAAGGATGTAATTAAAATAATAAGTAATAATCATAACATGGCATATGTACAATACTAAAACTATCAGCAACCGCCTATATAATCTGCATAGTACTGCTCTATACTAGATACAGACAGTGCAGAGCTACTTGATAAGAGCAAATATTTGGTTTAGTATTCCCTAGGCAAACTCTAGAGAGCTCATCACACGCAATCTGTCACTTTCCTACTCAGATGTATTTGGCTATACAATAACTTGCATATCTAAATATTTAATCTAAATATTAAAGGAAATTAAAAAACTCCTTCAACCATGTTTTAGAATCTAAATTTGGTATGGAATTAACTATTAATTCAATTGATTCTACATATTTTTAACTTAGTTTGATAATTAACTAATATTTATGGAGGGCACAAATGTTTAAACAATCTCTGACTGGCAGCTGACAGTTACGTCTACCAATATAATGGATTTGTTAGGTGGAGAGAATTTAGGTTTACCAATATAATGGATGTGTTAGGTGGAGAGAATTTAGGTCTGGTTGATGATATAAGAAGAAGACTTGGTTAACACTGGTTAACTAATCATATTAATTAAGTGATACAGATGCCTGGACTTTACAATAGAGAAACGTTTTAAGGTAGAGTGGTATGAAAATGACACGTAGTAATTGGATGTATTGAACTGAATTCAACTGTGTTTTTATGGACTGTCCGTCGATATATTTATACAGCTTCTCCCACTCCAGTCCGAGAGAGTGGTTGAGCTTCTCTTTGCTCTCTTTGGTTGCTGAGCTTCTCTTTGGTTGCTGTTACAGTACTATCAACGATCACACAACATCAATCGCCACCCCTTCACCAATTTGTTCATATATGCCAGATGCAGTGGAATGTACCTTGAAGTGGTTCCAAAAACAGATTGCAGTGCCATCCACAATGTCTGATCTCTCACCGACAACATCGGTTTCCTGATAGCCATGCCTAATCGCAACAACAAGCTAATTCAGTGTTTTACAAAATTTTCCTGACTAAACAATATTGTTAAATAGGACTGTCAGTTCCTTTCTTCTGCAATTAACTAAAAAGTAGTTGTTTTAGAAAACTATTTAAGAAAGCATATCTTGCCTATTGTCAGGTCTGTGTGTTATTAACAACAAAAGGGTGAACTGGCGAAGAAATTCCATTAGTCATATCGTTTCATTTACGTACATCCAAGGAGTAGGAAGTAGGCGCTCTCAGATCTTAAATGGTTAAATGGGAAAAAGTACAACGCATAAGCAAGGGCCTTTAAAACTTTTTTTGTTTTGTTTTGTTATTTTGTATAGGTGCGCAACAGCTGGGGTCCTTTGCACCTACTGCACTTACTTTTTGTCTTATAATTTCATTTTTTTCTCTTTTTTTAATGGTAACTTATCTACGCTGCACTATTAAAAATTTAAAAACCTGATCCCTACACTTCATTACACCAACTCATTGCACTCCAAACCCACCCGATCTATACCAGCCAACAACCACATTCATCCAAACAAATACATTCACTCCATATAAAAGAAACCTAACCACACAAACTCACCATTCGCAACAACTTATATACATTATAGAGTAGAGTACTTGATATTCCTCTACTCCAGTTTACTCTAATGCTTAATGCTTTGATCTCATTTAGCGTTTTTCTGTTGAAATACTTTGCATAATACAGCTTAAAGAAGTAAGCTGCTTGATTAAAACCAAATTCTTCACTGACTTGGAATAGATAAAAGTCAACAATTTAACTTCTTTTAGTATCATTTTTTTTTTTTTAATTTAAGGTGTGTCTATATCCGGGGTAATTGGCGCCCGGGCGCTTCTCAGTGCACTGCCAGCCTCCGGACAATACCTGTAAAGGCTTCTAGGAAGAGATAATCTAAGGGCAGCACTATTGGACTCGAACTCTGGACCCTCCGCGTTACTAGTTCAGCAAATTACCACTGAGCTAATCCTTTTGCGATATTGTAACTATTTTAAAAAGGGTAGAATATAAAAGTAAACAATTTTATTTGAAATAATAGCATTTTCTTCTTCTTTTTTTTTAAATAGAAGTGATCATATTAGTATGCAATACTGGTCGAGAAGGGTGATGCAACATTGTTATAAGTTGAGTGAAAGTTGGCCTATTCAATTTGGCACTTAGTAGGCATTTCTGTTATTTTATATGCCACTACATACGGGCTATTTATCCATTTATACAGAAAGTTTCTAGCACTTATACAATGTTTTTTCTTCTTCTTGTTTTTCTTTCAAAAAACAAAAAAAGCTACATTACATAAACATACTGCGTAACTGTTTTATGTGAGCCCACCTTCATTGAATAAAAACAAAGTAAAAATAAATAAAAAAAACATTAAAAATGAAGTATATTTTTCACTAATATGTACATAATATTGCATCATTGACCTTTAGTTTACTTGAATTTAACTTTTATATATATATAATACTACAGCTGTACCTTTAGGCTAAATATACATATATATGAAATAACCGCCACAAAATTCAGTACATACTGTTTTTTAATATTATTTTTCATCAACTTATATCCGGAACATTTGATACCTTCAGGCATTTATTACATTAAACATATATTTTATGTATATTTTTATGCCTAAGTTCAGATATTTTAGCTATTGTTAAAAAATTTATCTCATTCTCTATCATTTTTGGTATTGTTAAAAATCGCGGAAGTTGTTCCATATAATATAATATCTTTTTTCATTTGAATTCTTAATCTCTTTAAATTCCCCTTCTTTTTTTTATTGTTTACGTAAAATTTTATTTATTTTATTGATTCAAAATTAAGAGTTACTATTGAAAACAAAAGAATTGGGCATATGGCAGATTATGATCTAAGATTAATGTATGATAATATCTTAAGATATATATAATAATGTTCAAAATCAATATCTCAGCAATAACTTATGATTTCATTTAGCTAACTGATCAAATGAGTCAAATCAAAACAATTTAGCTGTATTTTTTTTTTTTTTTTGCTTATAATCAATCATTTATTGCAACTATTAGCATCAGTTCTTACAGTTCACAACTTTTATGAGGTAAGGGATTAGCTAAGTGGTTAGCGCGTTGGACTCCCACGCGGAGGCCCCGGGTTCGAGTCCAGTGCTACCTTTAGATTTTTTTTTCTTAGGAACCTCTACAGCTCACTGTTCGGTGATGGACAGTGTTGCCTGTAGCGAGAGAACTCTGTCCGGAGGCCGGCAGTGCACTGAGAAGGCTCCGGGCGCTAATGACCGACCATAGATGTTGAAGCGCCTTAAATTAAAATAAAAAAAAAACTTTTATGATGTGCCATGAACTTCAGTTCTTTTCGGAACAAGCGATAGGTTTTTGCCTTCCCCACATTTATCCTATTATTGGAATTATTATTAGTTATAATTTGCATTGATAAAACGATACTTACATATTCTACTGTCGTCGGGTTTCTGAATAAGACATCATTCTCGTCTACATTTCTCCAACCACCTGCTTTTGTTTTTATTAGTGTTTATGTCTGTGTGGCGGGTGTTTGTGCGGGAGGGTATGTTTGAATTTATATTATTGTTTTGTTTGTATGTATATTGTATTGGTATTTTGTGATTTTTGAATTTCAGAACTAATGAAAATTAGATTTGGTTATGCCTCTAAAATTCTAGAAATTAAAATATACATTTAATAAAATTATCTCTACGTTTTTTACCATTACTTTAAATCCGGCTGGCGAATTATTTCATAATATATTAAAACTATTCTCGTAGCGTTTCATTGGCACTGTTACTTAATATAATTATTTTCTCATAAAGTGGTAAGTGGAGCTATCGGGATCATGTCAGATTTTTGATATTAAGTTTTTTTAGGTGTTTGGCTTCGTGAAACCCTTGAGTCCAAAAGGGTTTGTTTTTCAGAAGTGCTGGTGGTAATGTTGGGGGATAATAATGCTTTATTTGTATGTATGTATGTCTATGCATTTGTGTTGTTTTTGAATTCCTGTACTAAAAAGATTGCAATTGGACATATCTCTCAATTTATTAAATTTGTATTAATTAATTTTTTCTGAAAGAAAACACCAAAAAAAGGCAAAGAAAAACAAAACTTTGGTGAACCATAACAAACATCTCATAAAGTAATTTTTATCAAAAACTAGTATTGTTTTCATAACAGCTCCTCACTGTGTATATACATATCAAAAACAAGATCTGTTGTTGATTTTGCTTTGTTCGATTGTTAGACCTGTTTGGCATGTTGTTTTCCTGGCACGGATCCTTCCACCTCTTAGGGTACAGATGAGCCCTTAGTATTCCTCGTTCTTATTCACTCTTACAACAGCTACTGTATCATTAACAGTCTTCTGAGTCTGTTATGAGACATAACTTTGATTTAAAGATCGGCACCAAAGATATACCCCAAATTTAGAAATTGCGAATGAAAATTTATTAGAGTCTCATAGGAATTGAACCCGGACTCTCGCAACATTGGATTATTATAGTGTACTTATGTAATATTTACTTGTAGTATGTTCACGTACTATAATATATCTATATCCTGTAACCATATAGTTCTATGTAAAGCCCGCCTGAAGTTGAATTCCATGAAACGTCAGGGAACTACATAGCATGACATAGACTAGTCACTTCTTCTTAGAATCTTGGCGTCCCAATATTCGAGCCTAACATTATCTCCTCCAAAACAATACACAGAGGTGGTTGATATGTACATCATGTTGCATACTTATAGTTAAACTTTAGTTCACCATCATATAAATTCGTCAACAATTTCATATTGTATATATATTATAGACGATACATTCTGTGAACTGACACTAACACCTAAGGAAACTACAATAGATCTTTCAGGCACATTATATTTGCCTTTATAGCCTCTCCCTCCCCCTCTCTACAAACATGCACCATCCAACGTCAGAAAGAAGCATATTTCGAGTCTGAAGTAAATGTAAAAAAAAAAAAAAATATTCAACTGGTATCTGTAATATGACAGTTGCAACATGCGTAGAATACGTTTTCCAACTACAAAAAAGCTAATACATAGTCACTACAAGGAACACTAAAGAAAAATATAATATGAAAGCTGGAAGGAACCATTGGAAATGGTTTTGGGAATGTATAGTAAAGGAGCCCTTACCCAGATCGGTTGGTTAAAGCGCGTTCTCACTAGACAAATTTAGTTGACCGATTTCAGTTGATCAACAGAGGTTGAATGAAAAACCTAGTGAGATCCTTTTCTTTCAATAAAGTTGATCAACTTTTTAGTGGATCAACAAAAGTTTGACCGAGTCAAACTTTAGCGTTCAAGTATGACGCATCTTTCAGTTGAACCCGCCATCTTTCAAATATTGACAAGTGTGAACCTCCGAATCGTCCAATTGGCCTCCTAGTTTGCTTTCAACTCATAGAGTGCTTGGTGTCGTTATTGAAACGGTTTAATCGATTTCAGTTGAAACGTATGAACCAAAACTGATTCAAGTCGCATTCAACGTTTGCTGATTAACTAAAATCGGACAACTAAATTTGACTCGTGGGAACGCGCCTTTAGCCAACTTCAGAATAACAACAGGTCACGATTACCTTCAAAAACATCTGCACAGAATTGGCATTACGGAGTCCCTGATTAGTGTCCCCTGCGATGATGAGGAGATGACAGGCGACCACCTGAAGTACTATCCGGCACTGCAGGATGCCAGTAGGGATTGAGAACAGGACGTATGAGGCAAATGTATACTGGGCAGATGTCTTATGACCAAAAGATACCACAGACCAGACGGAGTTAAAAAAAAAAAACAATAAAAAAGGCTTTTATCATCTGGTACATAATAAAAAGGTTTTTATACCACATACATATATTTCTAAATTGATAAGGAGTAAAATGACCGAATATAAGATTATATATATATATATAGAAAAAATTTTGACAATATATGAAAATTGTAAATTTTGTAGATCCAAATTTCATATTTTATTATTCTATCATAATTAAAAATGCATAATTGTATCTATTGTATATTTTCGACTGTTAAACTAAATTCTATTAAATTCTTTTTTTTATCCATAGAATGTTTAAATTTCTGTTTAATGATTATTATGTATAAGCTAAGTCCCGGAAATGTGTTAGTTTAGTTTAGAAACAGTTCCTGTTTAACCTTGGATTCAGAATAGAGTTTGCGTGTTAGTGAATTGAAAGATAGCTAAATATTAAAAACAAGGGAATTAACCCCAACCGAATATAAACATTATATGCCGTTGTTAAAAAATAGTTCAGCTAGTTAAGCATAATAATTAATTGCTTATTATAAAGTATAATGTTTATGGTAATATTAATATGACATGCGTGTCAAGTAATTATTTTACTTTTTTTTGATGGCGGTAAGGGATCATATAATTTGTGAAGTATATTTTTAATATAAGTTATAAGAAGTAATTGTTTTCTCTCTCACTCTCTCTCTCTCTCTCTCTCTCTCTCTCACACACACACACACACACACTTTTCTACAGTAATTGCAATTCCGTGGCAGTTGCATAGTATAGTGCGGATATAGATGAACAACGTTTTAAAGAAAGGCAAGTAAACTTCTGGAGGGACAATGTTCAGTGTCAGTAAGTGCCCATGTCGTACACCCACACTCGGTGACAATTTAAAGTGTTCTTCGACTTGCCTGCTTGTTTGTGCCAACTATCAATGCCCCCACAATCCTTATTCTCTTCAGTTAGAGCTTTGTCCAAGCCTCGTGCTGTTGTTGATACCTTAAACATAAATACTGTTGAAAATTGTTTAAAATAAAGTAAGATTTGCTTACTTACTTTTGTTTTTTAAATTGCTTTTTATATGCTTTTCTACAAATATTTCTGTTTCTGATTATGTTTCTCTAAAAACTAGGAGGCGCTAAAAAAAAGAGACGTCCATAGTTGATGGCGGCTAGACGATGTGGAGAATGACCTCTGAGAGACAGAATTTTTTTTTTTTTTTAATTTAAGGTTCGTCAACATCTATGGTCATTCTCAGTGCACTGCCGGCCTCCGGACAGTGTTCTCTCGTTACAGACAACACTGTCCATCACCGGAGGGTGAGCTGTAAAGGGCTCCTAGGAAGAAAAAGTCTAAGTAGCACGGTGGACTCGAACCCGGGTCCTCCGCGAAGGAATCAGTACGCTAACCACTTTGCTATTCCCTTCCCTTACAGAAATATTGTACATTAACTAAAAGGGATGAGAAAACAGAGCTTAATTCCTGTGTAAAGGCGTCAATCCCAGGTTTCTTTGCTTAATCAAAAAGGCAAGATCAGAGAAAGTGCTCTATGTGGGCGGGTCATATAGGTTATATAGAAATCGCGAAGGCTAGACCTCCACTTGCGACTCCAGTTGCGGTGAACAAAAACTCGCTGCAAAAATCGACAAGCTGCACGCACTGCAATAGATAAATGCACACACTGAATTAGAACAGTTTTCCAATGGATGTCATTGAAACTATTTGCGTGATCGCCCTTTTGCTTTCGGGCGAGAACTAAACGGCGGAAGCATCGTTGTTGGGTACATCCAATAACAAGTCAGAGATTATTGAAAGGGCAGTTTTACAGATTATTTAAAGTTTTATGCAAGCACCTTGCTGGCAGTTCATTCCAGTTTTGAATCACTTGTTCATAAACTTCAGTCCACACTTTTTCTTTTAAATTATGGCCACTATATTCCTTTAATTGTTTCTTATAAACAGCTGGTCTCTTTTCATTTTCTTTAATAAGTGACTGAGTATCAATCACTGTTAATATTCGTTCAACAACATCTCCGGTAAATTCATTGTCAGACATTTTAAACAAGTATTTGCAGTGTTTTAAACAGAGACCAGTGCAACACTGCTTCAGTGCTGTGACTAAACTATCGCATGTAGGTGCATGGTCTGTCAGTTTGTTTCATTGATGTTGACAGTCGTATCGCAGTGAAAATAAAACTAGGGTTGCGATTTGTTAAGCGCTGCGATTATTTTTTACATGTTTTATTTTTGCGACTGAAAATTCGCTCAGTAGAAATCGCAAGTGGTGGCCTAGTCTAAGCCGTCCTTATTATATGTGTATCATAAATTTTTCATCTTGTTACATATCTCATGAGAATCCCCGACTTTCTTTGAGATTGTTGGAAATCCCGATTTATATGTTTCATTTACTTCACTCATCCCATATTTAGAGATTCAGTTGATGTTGATATAAGATATATGTAGATAATATAGCTATAAAGGCCATTCTTCCCATTTGTGTTTGAACAAACTACTATGTAAAGTGCCCATTGTAAAATTGTAAGTAAGTGTATATGTGGAGTGAGCTAGAGCTTGTCTTTGTGTTCGCTAGATCCAAACTGGTGCAAACTGTGACTAATCTGCTTGTCCTAAGTTTATTGTGTATTGTTAGGCTGAGATGGCAAGATCTTCAAAAAGTAGGTTCCCTATGGTATGGGGTTCAGTTTCCTTAAGTTTAAGTTATCATTTTTTGAATCACACTTTTAAGAAACCAAGGTGGGTTTGGTCTTCTCTGGGTCACGACGAGAGAATGGATTCTGTGTCATCTGATTAGTCTGGTGGATGCCGATGTGTTTACTGGATGGAATTTAAGTCTAGGAAGCCCGCTTCAGTTTTGTTAGATTCGTTCAGTAGTATTGGTGCAAGAAGTAGGTTAATGTAATAAGTGAATGGGAGAAGTCTCGTAAATTCCAGAGTAATTCCAACTACCGCATCCGATCTAAGACTTATTTCATATCGAGGAAGACAGCATTATAACTAAATTTCCAATATTTAGAAAATTACAACTTCTAACATAATTGTTATCATATAAGAACGATTCTTCCAAACATACTCATTAACGCTCTCAGCTCTAGATATTACATAAACACTATTATTAGTCATCAGTTAGTACAAAAATAATTACGTGATATAATAAAAAAAGACAATGGTCTTTATCGGCCTCGAGGGTATATTTATCTCATTTCGGACAAAATTAATACAGTATTAAATATGCTAGTTCGTTATGCGATCTTTATCAAGATGGCCGTTGTTGTTTGAGAAAAATGCTCTAGGAAAAAAAACTATCCAAGCCAAGACGGGAAATGTCAGGTTAGATGTGAACTCTTCACCTTGTTACCAGATACATCTTTCTTTATATACTAATTACATTAGAATTGTCCAAGCCAGCGCTATGTCCCTAGCTATTATTTCCGCCGGCCATCATACACCGGATATACTTCCGCTGTTACACTCTAACCAATGGCAACATAGCGTGTTTCCCCACTACACCTGTCTTTTTTTTTCCTCCCCACCCTAACTGCTTCTTTTTAATGTGACATATGTAACACCTCATAATTATATGTAATTTAATTCAAAACTATTTTTGTAACCTATTTTTCTACTTTGTTCTAGAGCCGAATTTTATTTCTCACCCTTAAGTCTAGTAGCATTCAATTCCCTTAGTACTTATAAATATTTTATAATGCACCGTCAGGTAATATGTATTTTAATTCATTTTGGTTTTTTAATTTTTATCAGGTGTATTGGAGGACGTTCGTGTCATTATCATAACTGCCAGGTCTTTTTCAACCTAGTTTTTTTGTTTAATGAACTTATTCCTTTCTCTTAATACTATGAAATTTGTATACTTCCTGAGATTTGTAACTTAATTTTTTTTTTCTGGCAATTACTAGAATGTGGTGGAATCGTAATTTTAAATTTTTGTCCTTGATCTTTAAACCCTTATTGGTTAATATCTATTATCTTTTGGAGTTTTACCTTAATTATTGACTAAGATATCAATTTTGAAATTAAAAGTTGCCACAAGCATGGCTAGGCAAATATGGCACCAATGAAAACAATGATGCTCAAAATATTATGGGATAATGAGAATTCATCTCATTATAGCTGCATCACTTATTATCAAGAACATTCAATTTCTTCAATAATGAGATAAATGTCAAATTAGAGTTTGCAAAGTTTGTATTCTTATTAAAAACGATTATTCATCTCTTATAGTGAGATTCTCCTCACGCGTTTGGTCTAGTGCTAATGCATTGCAATGTACAAAATATTTTGTATATTTATAGTTTATTCATTTGTTGCTACATAATAAGATACAAGCTTCAGCAGTAGAATAAGCAAGCCTTGGTTGGCAAAATGATATATATATTTTTTTTTTTTACCATACATTGAATCGAAGTAGTACTTTAGAGGAAAGCTTAACACTACTTTTCCCTGAATACCAATTTTTCCGGAAGAATGTTTCTAATAAAAGGGATAGATATTTATGTGTGTAGGTAGTTTACGAAGTTTATAGAAAATCGTTGAAACCGAGAAAATAATGAAAAACTGAGAAAAGAACATTAAATAATAAACTCGCACATTCGGTTGATGGATTTTGCTTGAAATCTTTGTGTGGCGGTAATACTTGAAAGAAATACCAAGCTTGATATTCACGCTATTTTTCGTTTTGTGATATTTGGTCTCTCTCTCTCTCCCTCACACGCGCGCACACGCACACACATATCAATGAAAACAATTCGCTAAAAAAAAAAAATCGAACTCAGGGGACCTTAAAACATATATTTCTGGTGAAAACTTAATTTTGGAAAATTTGACATGATTGTAATACTCCCCTTTAAGTAAAAATAAAAAAGAAAATCTTAAAACTAAAAATATTTGATCTTTATTAGGTTCGCAAAATCTCTGCACTCCTGAGGAAGTATATGGGCCTCCAGGTTATATACATATCCCACAACTGCTTGCCTCTCCAATTTTGTCGTTTCCTCCAAGCCACTTTGTACGATCAAAGAGAGTACAAGTAGCGACTCCGGTGTCAGAGTTGAAAAACACAAATACATTTTAGCCAGCTACAGGATTCACAAATCAAGTGAGAAAAATAAGAATGTACGTTTTAACTAAAGATTTTTCCAAGCGTATGATGCATGTATGGACCAACAGTTACTGAGTAGGAGTGTCTTTCAGTTATTCCCGCAGAGGTATGAGCATGGACTTGTAATGAGTTCCATGTATAACTCCTAAATTTGTTTAGTTTAAAAAAAAATGTTAATATTTATGATATTTTATGATATATTATAAGTCTGGTATTTTATCCGTCTCTGCATGCATATTCATTTTGTATCTGACCGGTTTCGGATTTTCATCCATTGTCAGAGGAAATTCACCAAGTTCGTGTAGAGTTCACTTCAACGTAATGTTTCTGTTACACTCACACTTGTTGGTTTGTTGGTTGTATATATCTGTGGGGAGATCATAAGGTAAGGTATGTTACTATGTGTGTGTGTGTGTTTAATGACAAAATGGAATTATTATAAATTATGATTAAGCATTAGAAAATAGTGTATTTTCATTCAAAATAGCATGTTTGAAGAATATTTATAACTAAATTTTAATAGTGTTGTTAAGTATGCTCAGTGTTTTATCAAGTCATTTTTTTTAGGGGGGGGAGGGGATAAGTTATTTCAGTAGTATACTATACTAATAAGAATAGAAAAGTTTGAAGAAAGGCAATACAAAGTTTATGGGCAATCAAAACCTTGTACAAGTAATACATAAATGTGAAATATAAACTGGGTTAATACATGAAAAAAATCTATGCATATTGATATGTAAATAGGTTGGCAGCTAACGGCTAATTGGAAATGATAATAAACAATAGAGGAAATCAAATATATTCGTTTTTTATTTATCATTAACATTCAACATTTCAACATTAAACGATATTAATTTATGTTTAAATTACATTAAGAATATGTAGAGAGAGATGTGGTGACTTTTAAGTTAACGTACTTTTTTTTAAATAGGGTGTGGTAGGAGATTTTAAAACACATACTCAGTAAAGTAAGTGCTTCCGACCTCGTCCATGACATCTAAATTGGTAGCTAGACATTAAGCCCGCCTGTCAAGATTATATAACTTTTTTTTTACATACTTAGATAATTAGATGAAGTTTTCTTCCTTCAGTTATTATATTTATTATATTATATTTTTTTTTAAATTGGGTGAGAGTAAAGAAAACTTAAGTTACACGGAAATCTATATAAAATGTGGGTCTGCCCGAAACTTAATTGCCTTTAAGCAAGTAGTATCCGGCGTAGGTTAAAAAAACATTATTATATTTATTCTCAGTTAAATTTTGGACGAATGTCTACGCAATTCAGGTTCATAATAAAAACATTAATAAGGTTTACAGATGCTCGGATAGTTAGGCAGCATTCTTTCTTCATTTGGAAAGTCCTATAAACCTCTCAGCCTCCACCTGATCTCTGTTGGTTGTAAGAAAGAGGAAGTATTTGGTACAGTTGCAATTTACCGATTTTCTCTTCAAATTCGAAATTTTGGCATTGCATTGATTTCTATGACATAGATGATAGAATAGTACAATGAACTGAAATGGCACTTTAGAGGAAAACATAAGTTTATCCCTCCGTCAAAACCTCTTGTACATGAATTTTACCGAATAAGAGTGTTTCAAATAAAAGTCATAGTTCTAGATGTATGTAGATCTATGACTTTTAGATGATATAAACAGCGAACAGTGTTTATCACTGTTTATTCCCTGCAATGAACAATGTTTAAAGAAAATTGTTTTAGCCGTTTACAAAAGTATCGCAAAAATTAAGAATAACTATTCAGTAAAGTGGTACTTCCGAAGCTGGGATCAGAAATTCCACTCGCTTCAGCCCTGGCGTTTTTTAATGATAAAGGGCTGATGTGAGGCGTTTGTACGGGTGCACAATGGGCCCTGCTGAGATCCAAGTGCTAAACCTCCATTTGGAGGCCACGAGGTTTTAGATTAGATTACATTAGAAAGCGGTACTTCCGGTCAGCCGATTTTAATCAATATCTTATTGCCGTGCCCCCTGACTGCAATCAAGTTTAAACTTTCTGCGATTTAACATTTTTGAGATATGTTGACCACTCAAAAATCACACAGTTCAATTTCTGAAAACAACTTTTTTGGACCCAGAGGACCTCATCACTTATATTTCGAATGAAAACTCGGGTATCAAAACTTTGACCCGATCGCAATACTTACTCTTACAGCAATAAGAAAAGTAAAAATTTTTTTAGTAAATTCTTTGTATATATCAAAAAGTGATGGTCCTAGTGAATTGTATTATTGAAGTCATTGTTTCTCAATAATTGAAGCACATTTTTAAATAATTCATGTAATTACAATTGGAAGCTTAATATAATAAGTTTATAAACTTTTATTTCTTATTCTTTTGATTGAAAGACTGTGATTGTATTTTCTGTAGAAAAAAAGAAAAGAAGCCTTTTGTCAGCCCAAAAGGTTGGGCACCTTCTTCTGATATGAGTGGCTAATGGCTTAACGTTCCACTGTCTTCCTTGCAGCTACACAGCTGTATGCTGGGGAATAGCCATGGTGATTCTTCCTGATGAACCATTAGTGCCTTACCCCAGGCCAATGTTCTTTGACTTTCAATTGTTACTAGTTTGGCCGTTTCAATTAGCTCTTCAGTAGTAGCAGCGTAGGTACACACGTTCTTTCTTCAGTTAGACAGCCTTGAAGAACGATGATGTATTGCACATGTTTGTTTTGCTTCTGCCATTTAGTAATTTATCATCTTAATTTTAAACAAATTAATAATTTCTATAAAAATTCTGTTAATCATTTAGCAATAACTATAAAATTTATATAGTGTAACAATAAGAAACAAAAAACAAAATAAATTGTGTCATTATTGAAAACACCTTGAAACAAATTAATTATTTACAATCAAAGAAATTGAAAGGAATTTCAGTATGTTCGTGATTTGAAAACAATGTTGAAATGTTTAATCTTTGAAATTTATTGTAAACTTTTTATTGTTACTTTTTTATTTATTATATATTGACCTTTTACACGTTTTATTATTTATTATTGTAAAAAAAAAAAAAAAAAAAAAAAAAAAAAATTAAAGATTTATTTTATATTTTAAAGAATAAAAGTTACTGATATTAAGATTAGTAAAATTGTGCAATATAAATATAATACAAAATTATGTAATACTTTAAACAATACATAAATGCTGATTTTATTAAATCATATACACCCATCTCTTTCACTTTGTCCTCCACTTTTACTGCTGGTAGAGGATGTAGTGGAAGAACGAAATGAAAAATAATAGTTGAACGAAATGAAAAATAATAGTTTTTAAAAATAATTTAGAATATTTTATAATGTGAAATTAACTTCAAAAATAATGTATTTTACTGTCAGGTACTGTAAATTTGGATCACGAAACAAAGGCACAAAATCCCGTTAGGGTAACTCCTTTGTATAAGAGAATTCCCCCGCGAGAGAGAGAGCAATTTCAAAGAATAGTGTCCAATATTAACTTTAAAAGAGTAAAGAGTAGACAGTCTAAACTCAGCCTTCAAACAGGACACTTCAGGAATTGCTCAGTGTCAATGATAGATATTTGCCTTTATTCTAGATAAACGTTATTTTATTAAGATACAGTGTGATATTGTAATATACTTAAACTTGCTTAAAGAATAATATATGTATTTATAAAAGCAGTGTGATCTCTTAATTATTACTAATACTTCTCTCTTAACCGTATATACATACAAGCCCTTTTCGCTAAAACGCTACGCCACAAGCTACCTACACACATCCACACCATTACATTACAAGGAGTAATACAATTTTGTCCTTTTTTATTTAATATTAACTAGAGCTTGATTTAGCTTCAAACAAATATACAGCTTACTCCATATTCAACATAAACAACATACTTTAATGCTGAATTGTCGTTTTTAGTTTTCAATTTAGTAAAACACTCAAATCCTAAAGAAATTTGTCAATTTTTACTATGTAAATATTTATAGTTCCTCACGCGTTGGTCTAGTGGCTAGTGCACTCACCTTTGGTGCCAGAATTCAGGTGATCGATTCCCGTGAGCGCTAAGTCGGTGTTGACCCAGCATAGTGAGAAAAAGTGGGAAGCTATAGTTTGAAGCGCACCTAGGTAGCGACCAATACACATTCGTCGTGGGATCTTCCCCTAACTCCGAGCCTTTACCGGTGGGATTTCGAAAGGAAAAATAAGCAGCCTCGGAAAATGGTGATCTGTATTCTGTAAAAAGTCGATTATTTTGCAATACTTATGTTTTACTTATGTTCTCTTTTTTGGTTAGAGGATGAATTACAAATCATGTCATATTTTTGAAATTGATTTTAATCCGAAATAATGTATTAAGTTTCCCTTAGTAGAAAAATTTGGAATATAAGTTATATAATTATAATGGATGCGTTAGGTGGAGAGAATTTAGGTCTGGTTGATGATAAGAAGACTTGGTTAACACTGGTTAACTAATATATTAATTAAGTGATACAGACTGCCTGGACTTTACAATGAGAAATGTTTTAAGGTAGAGTGGTATGAAAATGACACGTAGTAATTGGTTGTATTGAACTGAATTCAACTGGGTTTTTATGGACTGTCCGTCGCTATATTTATACAGTTTCTCTCACTCCGGTCCGAGAGAGTGGATTTGGGTTTTGCTCTTTACTCTCTTTGGTTGCTGTTACATAAGCCAACTCCCTTAGAATAAGCTTGTATGCTCCAATCTAGTAAATAAATAAATATAAAAAGAAATATTTATAATCCTATTTAAAGGTTCCTGATGGAATGTCACGAGTACTTTGATTCTTGAATTTTTATATACATATATTTGAAGGTGTTAATTTGTTGTTTCAATTCTTAGAAGTATGCTTTAAAAAAAAAAATATATATATATATATTAAAAAAAGAATTAAATACATTCAAATATATGTCATTTCAAAGTTTAAGTCCGTCTCTCTCAACTGACTTAATACGTATAAAGTATTTTCTTTCTCTCTTTTATACTTTTTTTAAATAGCTAGTTGACATTTAAATATTTGGAAATCAACGATTACATTACTTATAATTCCAGTAACAATAGTTATAATTCTCTATAATATTAAGATGAGAAATCTTTTTCTAACATGCACAAGATGAATAATTTGTTGAATATAAATCTTATAAAGTGTAAACATTAAGCTTTATCATTCATTTCATAAGTATTGCTGTATACTTTGAAATCTCACCTCATATACATAATTCATATGTATATATAATATATATTTATATATTTGTATGTATATTTTAAAAATAAAAAAGTTAAGTCCTGGAATAGTTGAACATTATAAACATTAGTTTTGTTAAGCTCTGTACAAATAGCGCTCATTTAAACAAAGGTTATACAGCATAAAAATTCAACTCAGGTAAAGTAGAAAACATTTTCTATATTTTCTGTCTTAAACTACAAATGTACTTGTACTGCAAATATGTATATTCTTTGTTCTACTTTTATATAAAAAAAAAAATTGTATGTATAAAAAAGTTTTAAAGTTAATTAGCATAATTAATATTTATTTATTTACTTACTTATTTTTTGTTTACTTCCTCTTATTGTATTCGGTTAGATTTTCCAATTTGAGTTTTTTTAATGCGAAGTTTATTTTTTTTGCAAATAGTTTGTTAGTGTGTATGTTAACAAAATATTCTCTAAAACGAATAATCGTAGGTAGCTCAAACTTGGTATTCCGTATTGGTATTACCGTTTCATCTGAATTGAATGTTTCGGTCAAGATTCGTCAACCGAATATTCCTGACTTTCCTGATTTAATTTTTCATTTTTTTTATTTTTTGGGCGATTTTCTTTTAGAAAATAGCTCGCTCCAATGATTTTTTACAAAAATATTACCTACAACTATATAAATTATCACCTATCCCTTTTTTTGCTTTGCATATCAACTGTATAGCATAGTTTGCAGAGTATAGCCTAGAAACTGTGATAAACAAAGTCAGGCATGCAGACCACAAAATTGATTAATTATGTTTAATAGGATTATGATTCTTATCGTATTGTAAGCAAGATATAATGTTGAGCGAGATAATTAATGAATTGGAAGGATCTGTGATTATGATGAGACTTTGAGATAAATGACGCTAAAACAAAAAAACTTATGTACAAAAAGTAGCGCTGGACATTACAAAGAATGATATAATTAAGGAAATACAATTTCGAGCAGGTTGACGAGTGTTTCTATATCTCGGTACTCAAATCAGTTCCAACATTATTATTCAGGAAGAAATTTAAAAAAATGACAATCCTTCTCTATAATAGTTGCTATGTTGGTCTAGATAAATATCTAAAAAGTAGAAGTATCCTCAGGTTCATTAAGGTTCCTTATCTACTAGGCATAACTCATAAGGTTGGACAATCAGAAAGAGGAACAAACTTTTAGATTTGAAACGAAAGTCCCCCTGAAAGATTCATGAATGCCATTATTGGAGACGAAGGTCGACAATTGACAAGATGGTTTTGGACAATGGCTGCTAGATGTAGAAATGCGATCTCCATAAAATACATGTAAGGTACTGGAAAAGGAAAGTTATTGGTGCTTTTGTGTGGAAGAAGCTGCAGCGAAAAAGTTCTTATAAGCCAGAGAGAATAGAAAGTTCAAACTTGATGGTCTGTTTGTTTTTTGTTTTTTTCTTCAGTTTTTCGCTAATTATCCGAAAACGGCTCCAACAATTTCCATTTAACTTTATATACTGTCTAAACATCTAAATACTCATAATTTGTTTGAATAATTTTCCCGGGAGAATGGTTTCTAGGGGATATTGGTAGAACAGTAGCGTTAAGCGTTCCTCTAAAGTTGGAGGTTCTTAGCTCATATATTGTAGATAAGTATGTACATATATTTTGATTTCGATTGATTGAAAGCATGAAAATCCTGGATTATAAGTATCAGTTTCAGAAATGTTTCATAGATAAGAATGTAAAGTATAATGATATTTTTGGGCATGCGCTATTAGTTAATTATGAATATGCTTCAAGGGCTGTGTAAGTTTTTACCTTGCATGGAATGAGTGTAATAATCATACATTGATTACATACAATTAGTATGTAAGAATCACCTATATAATATTGATGTACTTTAAAAGTATTTTTGGGATTCCAAGTTCCAAGGAAATCGGTTAATCGGAAGTGCTACATAACAGAACAGGCTACGGTGTTTTTTTTGTAATTTTCGAAAACGGCGGCAATGTTTTTGTCCAAACATAGATTGCTAACTACACTGATGAAAACATCTCACTTTTATTTGTAACATTTTTTCGAAAATATTGATTTTAGAAGGGGTTTTGGGGGTCTGTTAATTAGGTTTAAATTTAAACTTCACCAGAATTGTTGGTTTTGACAGAGAGCGTTCCACACAACTCCGTTCAGGCGTATAATTACAATCCCAACGACTGTTTTTTATGGCCAGCCCAAGTAAATATTGTAAATGTTGCAATTTTAAAAAAGAAAATTTGAAATTGTGTTAAATGAAGTAAGAAAAAGTCGTGTGAGTGTTTCACAACAAATTTTTTATGATATCGGTGTTGAAGGGCGGTGAAATAAATTCTTGCTTCAGGTACACCTTACTAATGAGCCGGCTTTGGTTATAATTAGTACAACGTTGTAACCATTAAAAAAGAAAAAAGAAAAAGCACTGAGCATCAAATTATATTCCTATTTCTAAAAACCACTAATGCTCATTTATCTCCATAGAGATACTTTTAGAAATTAAATACTTCACATCATACTTTTTTATGCTGTTTAAAAACAGGCTTATCTGTGCTATGTACATTAATTAATACCTGGTATTTTAGAGTTTTTCAATTTCTGTAATATTATACTTTTGTAACTTATAATGTTGTTCTGGTGGACGATTCAAATAAAGGTTTAGGAAGATTACAAATCATGTCACATCAATGAACTGTACTGACAGTCGTTCACTGGAATAGTAGATTGTATTCTCGCTCAAACGTATAGGCTAGCCGGCTGGAAACCGGTAATATTCGAATTCATTAGAATTCTTTATTTCATTAGAATCTTTTTTTCGATGTTTCCTCTCAATTTCATTATATAGTTTGAATTTGTTTGTGCAATATTTTGGTAAAATAAGTGCGCCCGCATAACTAGAGGGAACATTTTGTCATGTTTGCAAAAAAAGTGACAAAAGTTTGCGGGGAAATTTTAGGAAAATATTTTGATAAACCGTTGTTTGCAAATATTCCGTCATATTCATTTGCTACAGTTTGAGCTAACAAAGAGTTGCATTTTTCTTTGGTGGGAGGAGGACATGGTGCCACACCAGAGGTGAGATAGCTCCGGGTGTATGTCTTCCTCCTACACTTATATCGTACCTCTATACCCAGCCTTCAGCAGTAGCAAGTATAGAAGCAGTTAAAGTAGGGATGTCGTGTAAGTAAATGGTAAATAGAACGGTGCTAAGAACGGACCCCTGGGGAACGCTGGCCTTGATTCTACTTTGAGTACTGACAGTTGAGTTCAGTCCCAGGCTTCCAAATCTTCTCTGGGTAATAACATCGAGTCCTTCAGGAGGTGTATTGAAGCCTCCACCATCTCCCCACAAAATCTGCAGATGCTATCGTGTCTAGCTTTTTCAGCTGCCCTCTGAGATACAATGCCCCTTGAGGAAACCCGAATGCATGCTTCAAATCATATCTGTTTAAAACCGCCCAACCAGCACTTAGGTTGCTTCAATTCTGGTAGGAGTTTACCAGAACTGTCCTCTCATCACTTCCTGCTCATTTCTAATTTCTTTCCGAAGATACAGTTCGCATATTTCACGCTTATTTCTCAAAAGGGAGAAGCAGCGCCTTTTCTTACCAGGTGTCGGCCATCTCATGTCCATCTGCTTTTAATGTTTATAACCACCTTTCAATTAAATACATTTGAAGATTTAGATGAAATTGCTAATTGAAATTGAAATTATTAATAATGTCAAATTAAAGCATAGATACTTGAATTAAACATTAAAAATGTACTAATGTATTAATGTTTTAATTTATTTAAAAATGTATTAATGTTAAACATTTGCAAATCAGTTTAACATCAGGAAATTAATTATAATAAATATATAATTTATACATCAGGAAAACAAAACACAATTTTGCTTAACTTCAGTCGAATGTTTTGTATATTTCTGAAGTTAACTTTCCTCTATTCATTGAACAACATTCTCTTGTTAAATAAATAACTATTTTGTGTGGTTGTATGTCAGCCATTGGTGTAGATATTTTTGAAAGTCCGTGAGGTTCGAACAAATAGAAAATAAATGACTTTTCGTCCATTTTTCCATAATTTAATTTTTTTTTATCAAGCAGAAAAAATATTTCTGTGACGATGATGTTTAAAAAATAAACTTTTGTATAATAATGGTTTGTTGATTTGTGAACTGTGAATGTGAACTTTGAACTTACATTTGTTTATATACAAATTATGTATAAATAAAAGTTATAATAAAATATATGTTAGTTTAGGACGTATTATATAATCGTGTCAAATTTTCGATATCGGGTTTTCACCGGAAATATCCGTTTTGAGACCCCCTGAGACAAAAAAAAAATTGTTTTTAGAAATTCGTTTGTGTGTTTGTCTGTCTGTCTGCTGTCTGTCTGTCTGTCTGTCTGTCAGTGAGAGACAGCATATCCCAAACATGAAAAATCGCAGAATGTTTAAACTTAATATTTCGTTGAAGTGCTATCAGGGAGACTTGAAAATAAGCTTTCCATAAACATCGTTCAGTAACGTGCTACTTTACTGAATAATTATTTCAGTTTTTCGTGATTTTCTCGAAAACGGCTCCAACGATTTTCTTGAAACTTTATATATCAACTACACATACAAAGAGCTACAACTTTAATTTGAAACTTTTCTTCGAAAAAATTCATTTAAAGGTACTCTTGGAGGAGAGGTGGGATTAGATTTTTATCTAAAGTGCTATTTCAGTTTATTGCATAATTTTATAATCTAAATAATATTAATTAGAATTGAATATATTGTTGAAATTCCGAGTTTGAAGAAAATCCGATGACCGGAAGTGCGTTTTTACTGAAAAGTTTTTTTCTTTTCAGTTTTCTGCTTTTTCTCTAAAACGGCTTCAATGATTTTCTTTAAACAAGGTATGTGAACTACTTCATACAAAGTGCTATAATTTTTATTTGTAACATTTCTCTAGCTAAAGTCATATTAGGGTTTTTTGAGGGAGGGTTGGGGTTATGTTATTTCACTAATGACTTTACATTGTTCATTTCGGTTATTTTTTTTTATTTTTAATATTTTGGTTTATTTTAGCTTTTTATTTGATATTATTCTTTTCTCTCCAAGGCATGTCTACGATAACGCACGTTGATCAAGTTTTCTGGCCATCAAATCAAATGAAGCTCTGGCCATTTTGGAAAACATGTTTGATGTTCAGATTCAATAATTTTAATTTTTTTTTACTTTCTCTTACTCCTAGTAAGAGGAAGTATTGTAATCGTGTCAAATTTTCGATATCGAGTTTTCACCGGAAATATCCGTTTTGAGGTCCCCTGAGTCCAAAAAAGTGGTTTTTAGCGAATGGTCTGTGTGTGTGTGTGTGTGTGTGTGTGTGTCTGTGTGTGTGTATGTATGTGAACAGCATAGCTCAAAAACGAAAAATCGTAGAAAGTTCAAACTTGATATTACGTTTAGGTATCACCATGGGATCTGACGGTGCGTTATGTGTCAATATTCCTCAACCGGAAGTACCACTTTACTAGTTGTTTTTTTTACGTTTTTGCAATTTTCTCAAAAATGGCTCCGAAGATTTTCTTTAAACTTGTATATCAACTACACATACAAAGAGCTACAACTTTTATTTGAAACATTTCTCCAGGAAAATTCATTTAAGGGCACTTCTAGGGGAGGGGTGGGGTTAGGTTTTCATCTTAACTGCTGTTTCAGTATATTAGACAATTCTGTCATCTAAATAATGTTAATTAGAATTAAATATGTTGTTGAAATTCCGAGTTTGAAAAAAAATAGATAACCGGAAGTGCGTTTTTACTGAAATATAATTTTCAGTTTTCTGGTATTTTCTCGAAAATGGCTCCAACGATTTTCTTTAAACCAGTGTTGTTAACTATACATATAAAGAGCTACAACTTTTATTTGAAACTTTTCCCCTGATAAATTCATTTAAGGGGACTTTTGGGGGAGGGGGGTTATGTTTTTCTTTAAAATGCTATCACAGTTGATTATACAATTCTGTCATCCAAATTGAAATAACTAGAAATTAATATATGACCCAAATTCCGAGTTTCAAGGAAATTAGTAAACCGGACAGTTTTACTGGACAGTGTTTTCACTTTTCGACGAATTTCATTAAATTTGGTACACTAACTATAAAATTTGTCAATTATAATTTTGAGTACTGGAGTAAGAGAAAGTTGTGTGAGTGTTTCACACCAGATTTTTTTTTAATTATATTAACTGCAAACATTCTAATCATCTTTTATAATCATTATTAGTTGATTTATTAAAACAATCTAGCACTTTTATTTTTAAATATTATTGATTAGTACTTATTTAATCCTACCATCCATTTCAGTATTTTTATAAATAAATAATTTATTTTTAAAGAAGTTCACATTGTGATAATAATTTAATTTTATTAAATGAAACAGAGGGAGGAAAAAAAAAAACATAGAACAGTTTCATGATTTATATGACTTTTGATTAAATAGGTGCAAAAAAGTTTAATTGAAGTTTGTTTGTTAGTGGAGTTTAGACGGCGGAAATTTACAGATTATTTTGGTTGTTTTTTTACAGTGGCGGTACTTTAATTTAGATCTAAAGGAATCCATCTCACGGTTTGAGAGATCAATTTAACCATATATTATACAACTTATTATGGAACCCACCAGTAAACAATAATTGCATCGTATGTAATACGTATATGGGGCCGTACACTCAACCTTCATATCCATTACCATCATTGGATTTTGTTCCCATCAACACACTACTAAACTTATATTATATATTAAACTCCAGATTTTTAACAGCTATACGCATTTCTTACTTTAATAATTATTATAATAACTATGACAGTGTTTTTACAATTTCTTTCTTAGCTTCTCTATTTATATTATTTATTGATTTAAATTTAAGGAAAATAAATTGCAACAATTTTTTTAGTATGCCAGACAAAATTTTAATTCATTCATTCTGCTTGTGATTTTACTTTATAATCGGCACAAAGTTAAATCTGGCCGTTCGGCTTCAAAATTGGAACGATTGATGTATCCCAGTCTGAATACTCCACCTTTGTAATTATTCCGGCTCTTTTCAATCTGTCTAGTTCCTCTTTTATTTTCATTTTTGATGAAAATCGCATTTTACAAGTTTTTATGAAAATCGGACTACAGTCTGGTATAAGTCGAATATGTCCTTTGAAGTTGGAAATTTCTCCGATTTCAGTTTTAAAAATATCCGCGATTCTTCTAGCATACAGTCCCAATTGAGCGCTTGTCATACAGTTTTTATTTCCACCCAATTCTGTTTTTTACATCCAATCTCATCTAAAAATAGAGTCAATGAGGTAAGTTTACCCTACAATGGTAGGTCTTTATAAATATTTCACAAGTACAATTACTTGGGTCTAATTATTTGTCCGGTGTATATTTTGATTTCAACCTTAATGCTGTAACCTATTTTTCAAAATAAGTTGTTGGAAATTTTCATATGGCATTGGATATTAAGTGCAGCTAATGTAGCTATATTGACATTAATTGCAGCTCCTGTTCGGTTCCTTTTTTGGTTCTTCAATGTTCATCAACTCAATGAACTTCCCTACCAAAGAAAGTTCAGATATCATGTAAATTTCAACAGTATTATCACAGTCTGGTTGGTTGTTATACCTGCCGGTTCTCTTTAGCTCCTTTCTGTAAACAGACACGAGCCAAACGTCCAACTTTGTTACAATGTCTGCAGATTTCTTTGCTGAAGCTGCAGTTGTCCGCTTTATGTCCTTGTGGTTCCCACATCTGTAGCATTTTCCTTTTAGCATTTCATAATCATTACTTTTGAATTATTTGCTGCTTTTTGTGGTAGGGCTGTTTTAGGTTTCAGACGAATGTGGAAAGCTCTGGAATCTTCCGCCCTTGCAATAAGGGAACACTGATTCGTTGAAAATTCAATTGATGTTGCCAACTTTACTGGGTCATTGAATGTCATGAATTTTACAACCGTCTAACTCTAATTTTGGAAGTTTTCAAACCTCTAATCAAACTGTAGCTTCAAAAACATGTCTGATACTGAACTCCACATTTACAATTAAATTGACAGTTTAACATAAGTTTTTTTTTTCAATTTAGTTGAAAATTTTGTCATTACTCTATGCTGAGCTTCTTTGCGTTTATTAAACTTATGTTGTACAGTAACGCACTGGGTTTAGTATCACTCAATCTTTTATTCACTTAGGTCTTTAGTAATATTTAGATAATGGTTCGTTCAGAACACATAGATCGTGCACACAGTTTCTGATGTAGATGCGGTGTCAAGGCATGCGGTAATGGTCGAAAATGTCCTTATAAATGCAATGAATATTTCCAGATGTTTGGTGAAATTTGTAAATGTCATCTTCCAGTTATGGCATGAAATTTATTTTAGCAACATTGTTAGTGTTCAGTTTATGTTCGTCATTTAGATTTCATCTCTTTTAAATAAACACTTAATTGAAGTAAATCGTACTTCCATATCTGTCCTGTAATTGTAATCGTGTTCCATGTCTGTCTCTTCTGTAAGTACGTATGTCTATCTTCAATATCATTATCTTTATTCTAGTAATTTTATACAGTTTCTAATCTAGTATCAATTTGAGAAAGTGAAAGGGTATTCTCTGTCCTCAATACCTTATAAATTCGCCTTTTATAGAACTACGTAATTTTTTGCACTTATTAAAATTCTCACCTTATAATATCTATACTTCACCGATTTCATTAATCTTTTATTCTCGTCCCCAATTGTTATAACCTTAATTTATACCATATAAAAGAGTTTATAACCATCTCATTTATTGCAATAATAATAATAGTTTACAAATTTATAGTAATAAAAACAAATGAAATAAAACGGTTTGATTTTTCTTTTGTTCACTTATAAAACAGTTATTTAAAGATTTATTACTTAATAAAAGTTAAGAAAGTATGATAATTATTATTATTTAATCATATCAGAAACTTTAAAAGTAGAAGTTAACTTCTTATCATTGACTAGATATCAGAATAACATCCTAAACCGTTAGGAATTAAGAAAAAGAAGCCATGCCATGACGGACGGTTATAATCCCATCAAACTCAACCACCTATTTGACTTAATTAGATTATGCAATATATGCATATTTTAAAGATCTGTTAGGGAAGGGAATAGCTAGGTGGTTAGCGTACTGCAGTTCCACGCGGAGGACCCGGGTTCGAGTCCAGCTGTGCTACCCTTAGATTTTTACTTTCTAGCCTCTATAGCTCACTGTCCGGTGATGGACAATGTTGTCTGTAACAAGAGAACACTGTCTGGAGGCCTTCAGTGCACTGAGAGAAGACTCCGGGGGCCAGTGACCATAGAAATTGACGCGCTTTAAATTAAAAAAAAAAAAAAAAAAAAAACAAATCTGTCCTTTACGTTCATAGATAACCGCTCATTTGAAACAGAAACTCTATATTATCAACATAATTAGAAGGTACAATAAATGTATTATTAGATTATCAAATTTAAATCAGTTTGATTTATCGGAAGCTTGACTTTACTTCTGGTTTACTCTGTTATTTTGGAGTTTCATTGAATTTCATTGTATTTTAATTTTGTTAGAATCCTAACTGGACAGATATAATGTATCCAATTTTTTTTTTTTTAAATTATTTTTTCGAAAAAAATAGTTTTCTTCCTGTTTTAGGACAATTTTATCCGAGGAAGTAGATTTTAAGAAGTTCATGGGAAGGATTGAAATGTATCTTGAGTGTTATTTCAGTTTATTGTAAATTTTGTCATCTTTGGCTTAATGTTAATGGGAATTGATTTATTATGCTGAAATTATGAATTTGAAGAACATCAGTTGGACCGGAAATGTGCATTTCCTAAACATTTTTTTTTTTTTCTTCCAACTTGGTATATTAACTACTCATTATTATTGGCTACATAGTTGTGTGTGAATTGAACAGTGTGTAAACTAATTTTGCCCTTTGCAAGTCTATGTTATCTCACTGTTTATCAAGACATCATAAAGATAGACTAACGCCTAAAACCGGTCAACGATCACAAAATGATGCAACCTATCACGGATTTAGTCATTTTGGGCGGTAACAGGGCGGATCGGGCAGCAAGAGAGGTTACAGAATTGGGAACTGTACTTGACGTGCCTTTATCTTACAATGATTTGTTTCTGAATTTAAGAAGGCAACCATGATGTAGAGGCAGAGAGAATATTCTACTGGCGAGAAAGAATGATTTAGAATTCACTCTTACCTAAAGTGGCTGTTAAACCGTGTTTTCAGTCAGTTCATTGAAAAAAAAAAACATGCTTTATAATGTTCTAGAGATATTAATGACATCCCTTGTTTTTAAATTTCTAGTCGTCATCAGGAACTCTGGGACGTAATATAATAGGAAATATAAGATCTTTACCTTTGTATATGATGATTATAATTAATTAATTGTAATCAACATATATATTTTTTTTACTTTCTCTTACTCCTAGTAAGAGGAAGTATTGTAATGGTGTCCAAATTTTCGATATCGAATTTTCACCGGAAATATCCGTTTTGAGGTCCCCTGAGTCCAAGAAATGTTTTTTAGCAAATGGTCTGTGTGTGTGTCCATGTGTGTGTGTGTGTGTGTGGTGTGTGTATGTGTATGTATGTATGTGTGTATGTGAACAGCATAGCTCATAAACAAAAAATCGCAGAAAGTTCGAACTTGATATTCCGTTTCGGTATCACGATATGATCTGACAGTACATTATCTGTCAAAATTCCTCAACCGGAAGTACCACTTTACTAGTTGGATTTTTTACTTGTTTTGCGATTTTCTCAAAAATGGCTCCGACGATTTTCTTTAAACTTAAAACATCAACCACACATACAAAGAGCTACAACTTTTATTAGAAACATTTCTCCGGGAAAATACATTTAAGGGCACTTTTGGGGGAGAGGTGGGTTAGGTTTCCATCTAAAGTGCTATTTCAGTTTATTAGACAATCTGTCATCTAAATAATGTTAATTAGAATTAAATATGTTGTTGAAGTTCTGAATTTGAAAAAAATCGGATGAGCGGAAGTGCGTTTACATTACCACTTTACTAAATGACTTCTTCACTTTTTCGCGATTTTTTCAAAAATGGCTCTGTTGATTTTCATGAAACTTCGTATATAAACTAAACATACAACTATCTACAACTTTTATTTAAAACATTTCTCTGGAAAAATTTATTTAAGGGCACCTTTAGGGATGGGGATGGGGTTATGTTTTTCTCTAAAGTGCTATCATAGTTAATTAAACAATTCTATCATCCAAACAAAATTAATTAGAAATAAATAGATAGCTAAAATTGCGAGTTTCAAGAAAATTATTAAACCGGAAGTGCGCTTTTACTGAACAGTTTTTTCAGTTTTCGACGAATTTCATTAAATTTGGTACACTACCTATAATAACATTTGTCAGTTATAATTTTGAGAACTGGAGTAAGAGAAAGTTGTGTGAGTGTTTCAGACCAGATTTTTTTTTTTTTACGCATCAGATTTTCAAATTTAGGTGTTAATTAAATTGTAATTTTTCTAATTTTCCGACTTAATTAATTAATGCAGAATATTATTATCACTAGTTATTTGAAATACTAGTTTATGTTCAATACATTAATAAATATATTTTTTTCTCAAAAAAATAGGCGTATGAATAATTTTTTAAATTTAATTTATATATATTATGAATTAATATACTGAGTTACTGAGCTAGATTGAGTTACTCTCATATGTTTCCTACGGAAATTCAGTAAAGAAATCCTGAGAGAACTTTATTTTAATATAGTAAATAATATTCATTAACTTGGTAGCTGCAGGTAATTCAAATTTAGTAAGCCGGAGGGAAATGAATTTATAACGTCAGCAGATTCTATTTGTTTCATTTATAAAAGAAAATAAAGGTGTTCACTAATTAAATCTTGCTGTAAGCGATTGATTCTAGATAGATATTATTAAAACTGAATAATTATCAAGATATAACAAAGCTTATTCCTGGTATAATGAAGAATGGATTTTAGATTGATTTCAACAAATTATTTCTTCATCAAGTTAGTCGATCATATATTTTCTATTTTATGAGCAACACCTGTTGTTTTTATCTCCTTCATACCTAGTCTATTTTTGTCCAAGATATAATATTTATTTCAGCACTTTCATTATTGGATTTTTAATTACTCTCTTTAGTTCTAATTAAGATTAAGTATTTGCGATCGTGTCAAATTTCTGTTTCGAAATTTTTCAGAATGTTTCGAGATCTCTATAATAATTAAGATTGTGTTCTTCACATCATGCAGTTGTACAATTTCATTTGAAGGTTTACTTGATTTTCACATTCGGATTTTCAAATGTAGGGCGTTTCTTCTGATTTCCAATGTTTGAACGCTTATGTATGTTTGTATGTGTGCAATGAACATCTTACTTCAGTTGTTATTCACATTTTTCTTTCCTATATTTTATTTAGTTCAAACAAACTGTTTTTATTTGCATAATTGGGCATTATTAACTTAGATGCGATCCGCAAAAAAAAAAAAGAATTCATAATTGTGGCATATAAGTCGTCATATTAATGTGGCGTGAGTAATCTCATTCAGTTGAAAAATTCCAAAATTTAATCCAATAATATTTAAATTCACCAAAAAAGAAGAACAGGGGCTCATTTTATGATGGAGTGC
Organism: Triatoma infestans; assembly: GCA_011037195.1. Lineage (NCBI taxonomy): Eukaryota > Metazoa > Arthropoda > Insecta > Hemiptera > Reduviidae > Triatoma > Triatoma infestans. The sequence continues at coordinate 36,106 of JAAEAF010009185.1, forward strand.
AGCGCAAAACTACGGAATAGTTCGTAGGATACCTTTCTTCACTTATTTCTGTCAAAGTCTCCAATAATCGATTATCTTGCTTTAGTTTGCCCTAAAATTGTGTTCATTATACAAATTACCACGAAGATGTGAAATTTTGACGCTTGATATTGGTTATAATAGCATTTTTCACTCAACTTTGATACTTTCTTCAATTACAATTAAACCTTTTTTACTTTCCCTACTCTTAATAAGCGGAAGTATGTTAATCGTTCAAATTTTCGATATCGAGTTTTCACCGTTATCGAAATATATGTTCTGAAGTTCCTTGTGAGTATAAAAAAATCTGGTGTGATATAAAACATACACACAACTTTCTCTTACTCCAGTTACTAGAAATCGTGATTGACAAATCTTAAAGTTGTATACAAATTTAATAAAATTCGTCGGTCTTTTTATGGAGACAATCGAAAAAAAATTGAAAAAACTTGTTCATTAAAAACGCACTTCCGTTCATCCGATTTTTTCAAACTCGGAATTTCAACAACATATTTAATTCTTATTGATATTATTTAGAAGATGATAGAATTGTATAATAAACTGAAATAGCAATTTAGAGGAAACCGTAACCCTACCCAATACAGTCCATTTTCTAAAAACTACTTTGTTGGACTCAGGGGACCTCAAAATGGATATTTCCGGTGAAAACTCGAATCGAAAATTTGACACCATCACAATATTTTTTTTTATTAGAAGTAAGAGAAACTAAAAAGTGGTTTTTACTTGAGTAAATGGTCTATATATATATATATAATGTGTGTGTTTGAGAACAGCGAAGCTCAAAAACGAAAGATTGCAAAACGTTCATACTTGGCATAACATTCAGGTATCACTATGGGGATCCGACAGAAACTTACTTACCAAAATTTTTCAACCGCAAGTATTTCTTTGTGAACTAAATGTTGTTTTTTTTTTCTTCAGTTTTCTAATATTTTCTCACAAACGGCTTCAACAATTTTCTTTACACCTAGTGTATCGATTTATATAAAAAGCTACAATTTTTATTAGAAACATTTCTCCGATAAAATTCATTTAAGATGGTTATTGGTAGAATGACGGGGTTATGTTTACCTCTAACGTGCTATTTTAATTTATTATACAATTCTATTATTTTAATAATATTAATTAGAATTAAATATGTTGTCAAAAATTTTGAGTTTCAAGAAAATTAAAGGACAGGAAATGCTATTTTATTGATTTTATTAAAAATATTACACTAACTATGAATACAGTATCCTGTCACTTTTATTACAGACACTATTTATTCAGAGACTGTTCATTTAAAGAAGTTTTTTGTGTGGGGGGGTGGGGGAGATGTGTACGGTTTCTACAAAATGTCATTTTATTAAGTTTTTGATTCCTCCAATTGATGTAAAATTAATGATAAACTAAAATTAAAAGCTCAAAAAAAATGTATTCTTAAATCTGTGTAATGCCGAGTAAGAGTAAGTCGTGCGAGTGTTTAATACCAGATTTTGCGGGGGGGATGGGTGTTAAAAAGCAACTTTCTTAGGCAATTTTGCAAACAAATTAATTGGTTAAAAAAATGTTTAATATTACTCAAAAATTACTATATTAAGTATATGAAGCAATCGATTTTGATGATATCGATTTAAAAATATATATATATATCGGCTGGTTTTTGAAGTTATTCAATTTCTTTGTGCAGAAAGTTAAACTGAGATTTTCAGGAGTTATTAAGTCTTATATATACGTAATAATAAGTACATACTGTTTTTTAATATAATAATAATAATAATAATAAATTTCTGTATTTATGAAATATTACATATTACAGGGAGTCTGGTTTGTTTTGACATACAATATATAAACAAAGAAAAAAAGAAAAGAAAACATTCCTAGATTAAAATGAAATAAGTAAGCAAATAAATACCTGAGATAACTAAATAAATACAAATCTACTCATTAAAAATAAAAGATCTTAATTTCAAAACCCCACTAATGAAATAGTATACATGGTTGCATTTTTCTGCACTATTAATGTCCAAAATATTTAATACATTGTCTCTTAAAGAGGAGTGTGGCAAAATATAATTTCTGAGAAACCTTTCTCTATATGGGTTATATACTGGGCATTCCAACAAAATATGATCGAGGGTTTCCAACTTGTACATGTTACAAACAGTGCACAGTTCCTCTATGTTTATTGAGTATGATGTGCCATTAATAAACAGTTTAATATTAGTTCTATTACATAATCTTAGTTGTATAATAGCCCTTTGCTTTTTGATTGGCATATTTGAGACATAAAATATACCATTGCCAAATGGGCACAGAGACCTATATATCTCGCTATAACTGCTATTCATAATTCTATATGCATCTTCACTGAGATCACGATTGGCCCATCTCTCCAGTATATCATTGTATTCTCTCCTTACGATACTTAAGTCCGAAAAATAGGAAATACCTACATAGCCCAGTGAAACGAGAATATTATTCAAGTGGTACACCCAACCAGAACAAGAAGCCCGACGATTACAGTTTAAAGAGACAAGCAAATATTCGTAACATTTTATGGGATATTCGTCAGGTGACATTGTTAGTAATTGAGTCCACCAGTTCAACACCCGTCTGAGAACTGACAAGTTTTCAGTAAAATTCTTATACTGTTTTTTAATATAAATATAAGACAAATGCGTTATACGAGTATATACTGGTGTGTGTAGGTAGGTAGTTTGGTAGATATAGGTACAAATATATATATAGTATCCATTTTGTACCTATTTATAGCTACATATAAATATTATTTGCTCTTTATATTAAAATATGTATACTTTATTTTTTTGTTTGTTTGTGTTTGGTGATGGATAAATCTGTTTTTATTTAGACTACTCCGAATATCTAAATATATCCGACAATGGAAAGCTTCATGTTTTTTTCCATTCATCAAAATCCAGAGATTTTTCAAAAACACGAGACATTTCCCTATATCACAATAGATGCTTATCGTGTGTATTATTTATTCATTAATAGTTGATTACATATTGTTTTCTAAGGTATTTTAGAAAATTGATTGTATGATCCTATAAAAAACACGCAGCTTACGCCACTGTTTATTAATTGTTGAAGAAATACTATTTTATTGATTTTATTAAAAATAAATGAATATGTGACAAAAAAAAAAATGTAGTAAATATTCATATTTTAGGATACTTTGTCGTCTATTTGCAGGTAGCAAAAAACTGTAATTTTGCCACCTCCCCTAATAAAACTTTTAAATTGTAACGTTATTGTGGCTTTTCAAAAAAATATGTCTGAAATAAATTTCTGTTTTTGGTTAAAGATTTAGTAATTCGTCTTAGTTATTTATTTTTATTAGTGGCTGAATGAATAATTGCCAAGCACTTCATAAGTTAAAATGCAAATTGAACGTGTCTAGTTATTAGTTACCAAGTAAACTTTAATCCTCTATGTTCGTTTAGCTAACTTTTTTTGTCATACCATTTCAAGATTTATTCTTAAATCAACCTTTGATTTATTCTTTATAATAAAATATTTTTTATACACATACGTATAAAAATATTTTAAATAATATAAAATATATTTTATATAAATGAATATTGTATATTTCTACGATGCAGAGGCCCTCAGTATTGTTTTAAATTAATTTCATGTTTTTTTACATTTAATTAGTTAGTAGATTAATCTGCTTTAAAAGCCAGTTTCTAATTGGTTCATTATTTGAGTTTCGGTTTGAACAAATTATGAATATATATTTTTTTTTCTTAATAATTTGCTTCCTTGATTTCTTCCTTTTTTTCTTGATTTTGTTTAATTGACAGTGCATTTTTTTTTTTCAAAGTAAATTTTATTTATTAACTGTCGGATAAACAGCTGTTCTAATTGAGGCTATTGGCATTCGGGAACCGTTGTAAAATTTGAATTTAATGGCCAGATCTTTCAGACAGAATTTTATCCGTATGAATTGGCGATAAATACTCTGCAATATTCCCTATAAAGGCAGGAGTACCTCAGGGCAGCATTCTTGGACCGACACTATATATCCTCAGTACAATGGACATTCCTATATCAACCGATACACTACACTTGCATACCCTTGCAGACGACATAGCAATACTTTCAAATTGACAATGACGCCACTATAACATCCTCAAATCCACAAGACCATCTAAATCTTATGCAAGAAGATCTCAAATTTTAGAAAATCAAAATTAATGAAACAAAATGTACTCACGTAACATTTACTCTTAGACGATTAAACTGTCCGACTGTAGACCTGAGATATCATCTTGTCAAACGCGTGCACCACAAACGATCTAAATTAGACATGAGAAACAAATTTCACATTCACATATAGACTTTAGCTCTGGTGGATCGCCAAACCAACACACACGAAACTGATATAGACCATTCAAAACATGATTTTAAGTACACACAATGTCCCTATTATGATACACTACGATACACACTGACCTATAGATTCCTATCGTAAACGTTCTGACAGAACAATCTACACAAGATTCTACAGTAAACTAGGGACACCCTGATGGGTGCCACACATCACTAACATGTCCTTCCTGATCCTACCTGGGAATCCTCCCAGACGTTTAAAGCGCGGCTAGCCAAGAGACCTCCTGACCGAACAAGAGGAGTGACCCCTAACAAGGATTGAGTGGCACTGGCCACTCAAGATAATTTAGCCGCAGACATTCAATTTACTTATTGCATTAGCGTTTGCAGATTGTAAATAATATAAATAAATGATAAAAAAATAAGAAAAAATTCAAGATAGCGTTTATGACTAGATTATGATTTAAAGTTTAATTCTATCCAGTTTTTGAGCTAGCTAATCCTTTCGAAAACAACAAATAAATCTTTTTATGAGAAGTCTGTTGACGTTCAATAGCTGGCTGGCATTTGTGTTGATCTCATGGTTATCGGTATAGACTGTGAGCTATGTTCAATGCAACAGCGACTAAAATAAATTCATTATTGGCAAACTACTGTTTGAAAAATTTTATTTTAATACCTTTATATTTGAATTCTTGGGGGGGTAGGTAGTTCTATGCAAGTTGTAGTAATAATTTGAAAAAGACAGTTATAAAATTATATTTTAATCTAATCAAATTTGAAACAATTAATAACAGATATTTGACATTGTTTTAGAATTTCTTGGTGAATTGCAACTGGCAGAATCAGATTCCCATTGTTTAGTACTTTTCCCCCTGCACATGAAATATACAATGTCTTTTTCTCAGCACTATATAAATTCTCTTGTCTGATAGTTTATTAATCAACAAACGTTCAACTAGTTTTAAATCGAAATTTTTGCAATTTACCTAAACAGTAAACAGTTAGAGAAAGTGTTAAAATAACCTTTTTTTACTTTCACTTATTCCTGGTAAGAGAAAGATTGCGATAGTTGTCAAATTTTCAAAATTGAGAAATAGAATTTTCACCGGAAATAGATATTTTTGATGCCCTCAGAGTCCCGAAAAAGAAGTGTGTTTAGAAAACAGCCTATGTGTGTGAGGTAGTCTGTGTTTTTTAGCGAACGGCATCATACTATCACCATAAGATTCAACAGGAAGTTATCTGCCAAAATTCCTCAACCGAAAATACCACTTTACTGATTGGATTTTTCATTTTTTAGCAATGTTCACGAAAACAGCTCCAAAGAATTTCTTTTAAGCTTGGCATATCAATTACACAAATTAACATTACTCCGGGAAAATTCATTTAATAAATAATATTAATTAGAATTAAATATGATGCCAAAATTCTCAGTATGAAAAATCGGTTGACCGGAAGTGATTTTTTTTTACTAACAGTTCTTTCAGTTTTCTCTATAAAAACACCGACTGTTTTCCTTAAAGAGAGACCTATCGCTTTTGTTTGGAACTTATTACCCAGAAAACTTCAATTAAGGAAGTTTTTGGGCAAATTTTCTCAAAAAAGTCGTTTTTATTAAGTTTAAATTCTCATGCTAAAGACTACCAAATATTTAGTACGAATTATAAGTTTAAAAAAAATTTGTGATTTGATTTTTTTGTAAATTACAATAAGAATTATTTTTTCCATATAGAATACTGCAAAGTCATGTTTGCTAAATAAGAGCATTAAACATAGTTATCCAACTGATAATGAAATTGTTCCGAGTTATTTGTTTAATTAATCTTAAATTCTGCTCATCATATGATTTTACAGAATCAAATTTAGAGGTTCGTAAATATTTAACATTGTGCCTTAAAATCGTTGCTTTTATTTAAATAAGTTTGTTTTAATAAAAAGAAGGAAGACGGGTACGCTATAATTTCCGAGCGATTGTGATATTAGTTTTTAGTAAAGTAAACCCTGTGTCACACATTTTCTAGAATGATTTTCATATTAAGTACCACTTTTCCTTTTTGTATAGCTTAATAAACAATATTAATAACAAAGAACAAAACAAATTCTCTTAATATTTGCCTTAATGAAAGAAGAGAAGAAAGATATTGTCTGGAAAGCCTTATTATATTTGAAAATGTTGGTAATTAACACTTTTATCTATTTACTTAGATGACAATCCCATGTAAATAGCAATGCTATTTCGTTTATTACAGAATGAAGATAATGTTTGAATTGTAGTGAGATTGTCTTGCTTTAGTTGTATAATAACCATTTCTAGAATTCTCCCCTCTTTAGACTCTCCATCTAAATTTTACCCTTGTTGAAAACTATAAAAGGACAAGTATTATAATAAGGCAAAGGATGAAGCGGAGTGTTTAATTTCTAAAATGAAGTATTAAAAAAAATAAAATATATATATAGTTTAGTGTACCTATATCCTCTTTCATGGTATTTTTCTGTTCTTGGTGAACATTCATTATTGTCTAAACAATTGAAGTGTTGAGGCTCTCAGTAAGAAGGTGTGATTATTATTTAATACTGGCCTACTTTATATTAAGAAGAAAGAGGAAGTATATTGTGTGGTTTTTGTTAAATAGCATGTTAAAGAAACTGGTGTGTTCAGGGGTGGAGTGCGGGACAGTGTCTCCTATGACTGGGCACACCTAAGGGCTTTTTTTCTTTTCTTTTTTCCCCACTCTTTTATTATTAGTACATATGAGAACTATTGTATAAGGGAAGACCCAATAGCAGAGCAAGTTTTTTTACATACATTCACACTCAGACACATAGACATCAGCTAAAAACCAATTTACCTCCCTCTTTATACCAACTAATTATTAATTACACCTGGACACCTTGAACATGTTAACTACGTGAAAATTTTTACTGACTGCTATTATTCTTGTTTTATTTTTATATCCCCACCCTTCAAAAAATTCTTTAGTTTTATAGCGTTATTTACTTTTTAATAGGTGTTAAAATAAAGGAGCCAATTTTATTACTTTTTTTTTATTTTTTAATAATTTATTCTCTCAGAAATTAAAATAGAAAGGTGTTTTTTTTAATGTAGATATTTTTACTTTCTCTTATTTTTTATATATATTTTGCCCTTATTATTTTTTTATTTCTTTTTTATTATTTATAACTAATTCTAAACCAGAATTTGTATAAATTATTTGAGAAATAAGAATAAATTATTTGAGAATTGTTTCTATATCATTTTTTTTAAAATATATTGTTTTGTACTTTCTGTTACTCTTGTAAGAAGATATATTGCGTTTGTGGCAAACTTTCAAAATTGAGTTATTACTGGAAATGCGTCCTTTGAGATTTTCTTTGAGCATAAGAAAATGTTTGCAACAAATAAAGTTGTTTATATATATATATATTTTTTTTTATTGCTCATAAAATATAATTTTTTAGCAAGAGTTGAGTACATTATAAAACATATACGTAATAAAATAACATCAGACTTCAAAAAACAAGAAGAAAATTTTGCAAAATATCAAGTTTATCGAAATTAAAAAAAAAAAAACAAAAAAAAAATATTTACCCTTAAGAATGGAAAATAAAAACCAAAAAGTAATGAAATAAAATCAACAAGCTGTCACAATTTTCAACATGTATTAAAAATATAAATAAATAGAGATATGCCTCTATGGAAGATTTAACAAAACATTTCTTAATTTGAGGGCCTTAGAAATATAATAGAAAATTTTATTGATTTTAGAAACTGACTCTGGTATCAGCAAGTTACAAAATATTAAATTCATATCTAAGACGTCACTAACATATTCCGAAATATAGAGCTTCCGAAGATTATTAAATCAATTACATTCCAAAACAAAATTTTCCAAGCTATCCAAACTACCCGAATTACATAATGAGCAAATCGACTCTGGAGAGAACTTATAAACTGTCCCATTTAAAAAAGCCTATTAACCTTCTTTCCCATTAACCGCAACTGATAGAATATTCTAAGTTTATTTATATGTATATAAAGTTGTTTATATGCGTTAAAGGCTGTTGTATAAAACAGTATTTATGGAAGGATGTGTGAGCTCTGAAGGTGTGTGGGAAGATCCTCAGGAAGATTTATGAGCCAGTGAAGAAGTGGGATCGATGAAGGATTAGATCGAATGCGGTGTTGTGGTACCTATACCAAGAAAGATCTCAAGGCCTTCATTAAAAAGGAGATCTGAGTGAAGGGACACAGCTGGGTCTTTTGGGCAAATGAAGGTGAATCGCTTGCCTAAGAGGGAATGCTTTATAGCTTTTCTGGTGTTCGACATCTTCGAGGAAGGCCTCGTTTGGTGTGGATCAACGATGTCGTGGCAGATCTGAGATGGGCGCCATAAACCCGGCGTTCTTGGGGAGTGGATAAAGCTGTTGGAAGAGGCCCAGATCCATTCAGAAATATGGCGCCTCAAAGAAAGAAGATGTGTATGGATGAGAGGATGTGTTTTATGGTCTCATAAAAACTAAATTGCAGAAAGCTCAAACTTAATATTTCATTTATCTAAAATACCGTCCTATCTGACATGAAAGCTTCAATCAATATCCATGAACCATAGGTTAAAGATTTCACTGATTTTTGTTTTTGTTTTGTTTTGCGCGATTTTCTCAAAACGGTCCCAACGATTTTATTTAAATCTCGTATAATTCAAGTGACTAGGGGCGGGTGTTGGTGTAGTGGTTATGAGCATAGACTTGTAAGTGGGAGGACGCCAGTTCGAGTCCCGCGAATAACTGCTAAATTTTATATTGGTATGAAAAATGTTAACAGTAAAGAAGGTGCTTCCGCCCCCGTCCATGACACCTAATTTGGTAGTTGGACGTTAAGCCCGCCTGAAAAAATAGGCATTACTTTACTTTTTACTTTTAATTCAAGTGACGTAACACAAATACTACAACACATTTACTGGAAATATTTCTCGAGGAAATTGGCTTTTAGGGACTTCTGGCAAAACTGCGACGTTCTGCTTGCCTATACACTATTATAATGTTATACTTCTCAATAGTTCAAAGGAATAGCGCTT
>JAAEAF010009186.1:0-29251 GCA_011037195.1 Triatoma infestans
TAGTGCTTCACACCAGATATTTGTTTCTTCTCTGTACAGTGTCTTCAAAGTGATTTGACACACTATCTATCCTATTATCTCACCATCTGTTGATCCAAACAGGTCGCTCGTACTTTGTGAATGAACTATTCTTCATCAAGGAAGAGCTATGCAGTATGGATTTTTTTTTAATTCTCTTCATTAAGTATTTTAGATTCAAACAGTTTACTCAGGTTTTTTTTTTTTTTTTTTTTTTTTTAATTCTTAAACTTGGGAAATTCATTTGTTTTTATTATTAAAATTTAGATTTTTCTTTAATTGAATGATGATTAGTTGATGGTTTAGTTCTTAGGATTCAGTTTTTGTATATTCCTTGAGGAAGGCTATAAATTATTTCTCTTGCAATATTAAGTTCAAAATAAAATTAATCTTCAAAACCACTTTATGTGTGTGTTTAGAATACTTAAAAAACATGGTCCCAATTAAAATATAGTTTCTTATACTAACTATCTACAGGGCCCATTATTTTACACGAAACATAATTACAAAGGGGGGGGGGTATCTATAACATGCGCAGGGAGAATATTTGCTCTAGAATCTCTTAATTCAATATCAAGAAAAGAAAAACAAGACAGAAAATTACTCGAAATTACGATAATGAGGCAACAATTTGAAACTTTAATCATTCAAGTTTTGTTTTAAAAAGTATTACAGGAAGTAATAAGAATATATAATAATAATTATACTATCATATTATTCAAGTAATAGAATTAAATTTTTTATGTAAATATTTAAAAATGTTCTGTGGCCATGATTGTTATAATAATAATAATATCATAGTGGTGATGATGGCGTAACAAATTAAACTGGAATATATTATAAAGTGAAGAAATTAAATGTTCCTATCTTCTAGTGGATCCACTTTACCCATAGTCGGCTTTTACATATTGTGAGAGAAAAGGTGTGATGTTAGTCAGGACGAATATACGATTAACTTGTAACGTGCATCCCCAACTACTCAACTTAAAAGAGACCATTTAGCTAAAGTTTCATTACTTGTAAAATTATGTAAATTCTATTATTATTTGTTTTATAAGAAATGAAGTTATAATAAAGTAAAAAAAAAAAAAATGTAGAAAAGTGCCTTTTATAAAAGATAATATTGTATCATATTACAGAAAAATGGTGAACTTTCACCTTCAAATATTAAAAAAAAAAAAATATTATAAAAAATGTTATTCTTTTAATATTAAGAAAAAATAATTGCCTGAAAAAAAAATTGCTCTAAGACTAGGCTGAAAATGTACTTAGTTTACAACTCACAACAGTCAGCAGTGAGTCTGGTGACAAGTTGCTGAGTCTCATTTTTGATGAGAATGTATCAAAAGTGCAAAAACCAACCAGAAGTATTGGTTACTGAATCAGATTTGCAAGCAAATGCAACTTAGCATTGAGGATCTAATTCATCTCTTTTAAATAATCATTTTGAGAACAACAGAAACTAATTCCCCTAATTGTTCTAAATTTCACAACTAAGAAATTGTTCGTCACTTTTCACCGATATTTTAATGAATTATCCACCCTTATTACATCAATAACCAACGATCTTTTTTTTGTCAAAAATTTCTCAAGAAAACAGAAAGTGAATGGAACAACGAATTCGGACTGAAAGATAGCAAAAGAATGTCATTAGGTTATATTTAAATGGTCGAGTATGACCATTTCTAAGAAGTGTTGTAGTGAATGTCTTAGAACCAGGCATTCGAAATAGATAGGCAAGTTTCCCAGCATCTTCAATGCGGTAATTTACACTATTAGAACGTAGGTCTAGGATAAAATCGAGAAAAATTTAGGAGATTGTGAACCAAACCGCTGTCCAAGATTATCAATGTTACCAGTTCGAAAATAATGTCAAAATGTTTCAGCGAAATCTTTTAGCGTCCACCCTTTCAAAAGTAATATTGTTCCCAGGACTGGGACAGGCTCCTACTCCTATACTTCTTGGCAGCTATAACAGGAAGAGATTTAAAGCGTGTAAGCAAAATATAGGTTGAGTATATTAACATGTTTTTCCTCAGACTGTGAGGCATCTATAGAAACTATACCTAGAAGGCAATCGTGCCTGCAGATTTTTTGGGAAAAATGTAAGAGACTCCTCTTGTCTGTCTGTCATGTAGAGAAGACTTGGTGACTATTGCTTGTTGGAGGAGGAGTTATCTTCATTAGAAACCTTCCTATAATCATGAAATTTCCTGGAAATAAACACGGAAGGGGTGCTTTAGGCTGAGAGTATCCTCATTTTGGCATTAGTTGGGCAGCACAGTATACCTTTCAAGGTCACATCCAAAAAGAAACGATTACTACATTTTCATAGTGCCACATGAACATGAGAAGTATCGTAGTCTGTTTATTTGTAGAAGTGAATTTTCATTGGAAATACATGTCTTGCAGTCCTCTGAATCGGAAAAAGTAGTGTTTTTTTTAGATCTGTGTCACAATTTTGTGTGGTAAAATCGCAAAAAAACTTGAAACTTGGTATTAATGTTTAAGTAGTCCGGATTGTTCGGATTGCGGTGAATCTTAGATGGGATTTTTGTTCTAGACACGGTTTATTGTTTTTTTTGCGGGGCGAGGGGGGCGGGTAGAGCTATATTGGCCATCAGAGGCGTAGATAGCGTTGCCCATCTCTCCTTGAATAACAATAATGATTGGCTTTCATCTAAAAATCCAGTCCATATAATACATTATGCAATTCTATCGCCTATATAATATCCAGAATTTAGTGTGTTATCAAAATTGCAGTATGAAGAAAATCAGTTTACAGGAAATACGAATTTTTAACCGTATAAAAAATAAATAAATAAGTCAGAACTATGCAAATTCTAATAAGAATGTCATGTGTGAATTTCATAACAGTTTTTTACAAATTATTTTCTAAATTATTAAGGAGGCACATAACTTCTGTTAAAAATATCAAACATATTTTGATTTGGAATTGTAAAATGAGTTTTAAGACGTTCTAAAATTTGTCCAATTAACAAAATGATATTCACATTTTGGAAAGATATTTATCATAATTAAAAAAGATTTATTATACAATAAAAGATATTAGTTTTAAAAAACATTATTTTCAAAAAGATTTATATTATTACATTTGGGCACGTTGAACCAGAAATAGCCTGAAGTAAATCCGTGACCATCAATAATTACTTTTAACAGAAGTAAATTTTTTTTAAAAATATATGTAAGGGAAACAGAATGAGATTTAGAACCTACTTATTCACTGTTTGTACAAGCATCCGTGCGGAAAAATGTAAAGCAGTAACTATCAATGGTAAAAAGAATGAAAAAAATATACATCGTAAATCAAAACAGCTTCAGCAAGAAAGTAATTGTGTTATTGCTCCTGGACGTGGAGAGAAATACATTCTCATTATTTGTAGTAGAATTTTTACTTTCTCCAAAACTGCTGTGAGAGGAAGTAATGTAATCGTGTCAAATTTTCTATATCGAGATTTCACCGGAAATACACATTTTGAGGTCCGCTGATTCCAAAAAAAAAGTGTTTTTTTTTTTTTAGCTATAGTCTGTGTTTCTGTATGTGTATACGTGAATAGCATAGCTTTAAAGCGAAAAAATCGCTGAACGTTCATACTTGGCATTGGATATCACAATGGGATCCAACCGATACTTATCTGTCAAAATTCTTAAACCGGAAGTGCCACTTTACTGGAATAGATTTTTTAGTATTTGGTGATTTCCTCAAAAACAGCTCCAACGATTTTCTTTAAACTTATTATATCGACTACATATACATATAGCTACAACTTGTTATTTGTAACATTTCTCCTGAAAAATTCATTTAAAGTGGTTTTCGGGAGAAAGACAGGCGTGGTTATGTTTTCCTCTAAAATGCTATTATATATAGTTTGTTATACAATAATTCTATCATCTAAGTAATATCAATTAGAATTAAATATGTTGTCAGAATTCTGAATTTGAAGAAAATCGGTAAACCAGAAATGCTTTCAAGACTTGCATCCGTTCCGTTTTGGCAAAACGAATGATCAGCTTGGAAGAATCATGGCTTTCAGAACTTTGTTTCATCTTCTTCGGGAGTGCTGCTAGCTCTATGCTACAGTGTTGAGGATTTTCTCCAAAAAAATATGGACGACTCTAAAATAGGTTCTTAATAACCATAATTAATTTCTTAATAACCATATTTTTTCGTACGCAGGAAACCTCCTCAAAAGTTTGCTTTTGCAGTGAAAATACAGAGGTGAATCCTTTTAAAGATGAATGAATTTCGGCAATTCTGTGCGTAACGCCGCAGCATAAATGTTTTTGAATATAAACTAAGAAAAATCAAAAGATGTAAACTTTTTTCTTTTTTACATATAATTATCAAAATTACACAAATTCTTTATCCTTTAAAATATAGTCCACCATTTTGGACACTCGAAGTCATCCATTGGCAAGTTTTTCGATCCCTTTTTGAAAGCGAAAAACTCCTTAGGCCCATGTTTTCCATTATTTCTATTGTAGTGAAAGTTTAACTTGTAAAAAAAAAAAAAAAGAAATAACTTACAAAAAAAAAAGTGGATAACTGAGAGGGAAAGATTTCGAATTTTTATGTACGGATATTTATTTGGTTTATATCACCTGTTGGTAAATTTTGTAAAACACTTTTGAGCAGCACTTATTGAACACTATTTTAACACCTTCTACTTCCGATAGATCCACCTTCTATTTCATAACTTATAGTTCATAGGTGTAACACTAGCCGCAAACCTATTATCCTATTAAATCCTCTTCTGTAGGATAATCTTATTATATCCTAGCACCACATATCATCCGATCAAATCAATCAACAAAATCAATATAATTTCAATATTTAATCATTTAAGAATTTTTGAATAAAACAAATACAAACATCTTTTGCCCCCGAGCAAATCGAAAAGGAAGAATAACATTCAAGCTGTAGATACCGAAAATAAACGAAGACTTGATGTAAATAAACAAAATAAACTTTCGATTATATTAACTAATAAGCAAACACCATTTTCTCTTACAGAAGTTAAATTGATTTTTTAAATTTTCGCGGCTATTTTCATGAATAACTCTTGAGTTTTCGAGTTGAGTCCGCTTCACTGGTTTGCTAGAAATCGACGTTTCGCCCACATTGCAATGAGCCTCTTCAGGGTCGTCGTTAAACCATGAAAGTCAATAAGACAATGAACCTTGGAAAAGAAGGGGAATAGCTCTCAAACGTTGGCTTTCAAGATGTTACGGCACTGAAGAGACTCTTTACAATAAGGGTGAAACGTCGGTTTCTAGCAAACCACTGACACGGTCTTAACCTGGAAATTCAAGTGCTTTTCAATTATAAAATTGACGAATTTTTTTAAACTTGAAATTTTAATCATCTACCTCAAAATAAACATAAATATGATGAGGTTACATGTACCTACTAGGTAGGTAGTTAATTGTTTACATAGTCATCCAGAAGACAGCGCCACTAATATTGAACAAACCCAGATATGATTTTCCACTTTTAAATATTTATTTAAACAAATAAAATTATTAAATAATTTCAATTTAAATCCTGATTTAAAAGTCTAAATGAAAATCATTAATATTTCAATTAAAGTTATTACAGATGCAATACATAAATAACAATAAAATTCAAAATGGACATTTTTATCAAATATGTATTCATGAATCAATTATTCATGAATATATTTCATATATTTTTTTACATATTTTTACTATAAATATGTTAGTTTTATATTCTTTATTTTATTATTTTAATTTGACTTCAATTTTAGGTTTTATAATCTGTTAATTACAAAAACGGAAATAAATACCATTAACCTGGAATTTTTCAACTATCATCTCAGAATTCACTTGCCAATAAAATAATATTACTGCCCACCTGACTATTGAATGTCCTCTCAGGAGTCCTAGAGAGTTGTTCTAATTCTGTTTCAACATCTAATGGTATCCGTAGACCATGGTCAAATCCGAATACCTTAACTCAAAACTTTAGAAACAATAAAAAATCCCAACACATCCAATCCGTGCAGTTTAATTTTTGAATTTTTTTTTTTTTTTTTTTATCCCACACCATTCGGGCGGTCCCTGAGCTTGCGCTCACACCCGCCCAGAGAAGCCATCGACTTCAGAAAGAGAAGGAGGAAAAGAGCTAAAGAAAAATTAACGCCCTCCCTCCCTCATTCACCAACCCAAGTAGGCAGCGCGGAAACACGCTATCCAAAGGAGCCTAAAACATCTAAATAAAACAACAGCAGAGCCACAGGAGTACACAACAACAAGCCACAGATCCAAAAAGAAACCACAATAACAACAACAAACACAACAACAAAAGAACCACAAGAATAAAATGAATAAAAACTTACAGCAAACCACTCACACACAACCATGCAATAAATACATCCACTCAAAGCCTCGCACATACCCATAACGTAGAACCCATCCATACCATACATCCCAAAACGTATATCCTAACAAGAACTAGCAATTGCCCAAATAACACAACAAGGGGAAAACTCCAAAAAAAATAAAAGAATAAAATAAATAAATAACTCAACCAAAGCAATCCCTCCAACCTGCCCTAGCTCCGCCTTACAAGGCCCCATGACAATCGGCGCTCAAACGCTTCGACCGCAAACTCCCTTAAGGCCTCATAGGCCGGGCCATTCTCCAATAACAAAGGAAGACAATCATTTCTTAAGCTGAGGTGAAAGCCCACTTTGCGCCACATAGAGGCTCTCAGATCCTCGTACATGCCGCAAGACAAAAGAATGTGCTCCGCGGTCTCTTCCATTCCACAACGGCAGTTCCCATTGTCCACCAAACCCATTCTAAACCACTTGCCGTTTATAAAACCGTGACCCGTTATTAACCGAGATACGGCATATGAAAGTACCTTCGGGACAATACGCCTGCCGGCACCTGCCTCTGGCAGGAACAAAAACGTGGTCCTGCCCTTCGTGGAGACCCTCCACCTCGATTCCCATTCCGCCATTAACTCCTCCTCCAACCTCTTCTTACCCTGTTCTCGCAGCCACACACCCTGATCTCCTCCCACGTCCTCAGGGATAGACGGAACCCTAAGATGCCCAAAACTGGCCGCTTTGCCTCTTCTCAAAAAATATCTATTTGCCGCTCTAACCACCTCCAGGTCTAGCGGAAGGCAACCTGTAAGCACCTGTAAGCACCGTGGAGACCGTTCTGCTGAAGTGGCCCATAGACAACAGCATTGTCCGCTGCATTGCCAATAAATGCCTTATCATCACCGAGAGCCGCACTCGGTGGGCCCAAACTGATGCACAGTACACAATCTGCGGAACCAATACTGAGCGGTGCATAGTCCTTACTACCCCTCTGGAGAGGCCCCACTCCTTTCTTATTATACCATTTAGCCTACTCACTACCTTCTTTGAACTGTCAGGTAGGTCCCTCACATGGGGGATGAAGCTCAACTTGCAGTCCAACAACACCCCCAGATATCTAACCTGTCGTTCCCATCGCAAGCGCCCCCACCCAAAGCGCACCGCTGGCTGCCGACTTGGAGCCAAAGAACCCTTTATCAACATTGCAGCAGTTTTGTCGGATGACATGTTAAGCTTATTTGCCGTGCACCAATCAGAAAGGGCGTGCAAAGCGGACCCTGCGTTCATCTCTAGCTGAACCCTATTCTCACCAACAATAATCAGCACCAAGTCATCGGCATAAGCTATTTTACGAAGCACCCCTGGGAGATCAAATGCCAACAGACCATCAAATACCATGTTCCAAAAGACAGGACCGGAAATGGATCCCTGAGGACATCCACGTGTCACCGTTCTAACCACTTCTTTATAATCTGTCCTCACAACTACTGATCTCCCAACCAAAAAAGACCTGACCAAGGCGTATAAGTTCCCAGGACACCCTATTGCACACAAGCGTTCCAACAAGCTCTCCCACCAGAGATTGTCAAAAGCTCCCACAATATCGATGAAAATAGCCGCCACATACTTAAATCTCACAGCTACTGAACCGACCAATTCATGAATCACATCATCAGTTGACCGACCCCTCGTAAACCCAAACTGAGCTTTTTCAATTTATAGGAACTTGCCAAAAAACTCTTAGTCAGTCCTGGTGGGCTGAAGTGAAAATGATTTTTCAAGAAGCAACTCTTTTCCAATCACCAACATAAAAAATGACACGGATTTATTAATTACAAAAGAAATTAGAAAGAACAAAAAAAGAAGAAGTTTAACTTAGTTAAAAAAGTATTTATCAGTTTATATAAATTAAAACGTTCAATCTATTAACAATCAATCAATAATAAATGTTAAAATATGAAAAATGAAATGATAGCCACGTGTTTAACTTTTAAATGATTGACACGTGGATATTGCTCAAAAAAACACCTAAACAATAAATCACATATTGCTGTCACAAGTGTATCGCTAGAGTATTATATTGTTGTAAAGGATTTATAATGAAATAAATGGGGTAAAAAAAAAACAAAAAACAAAAAATGAATGAGATTCAGTGAGTTGTGTGTGTGGTTGGGGAAAAATGATGGAAGTAAAATAGACTGACAAAGTCTGGACAGTAGTCCTTCTATACCACTCTCAGTATGGTGGTCAGGTGTGGTTATAGTCAATGATAGATCAATCAAACTGACTGTTACAGTGGCAGTACTGTTAGCGCTAGAGACCTGCATAATCACTCATCTACATTAGAACCCCACACTACACATGCATAAACACATATCTACACAACTACGCGTACACACACACATACATATATATATATTACTATTTGTTTAGAGCTGTCTGTTATGCTCTTTCATTCTCTCAACTAAACCTGTTTAAAATACTATCCTTTAGTATACTCTTTTTATTTCCATTCTCATGACACTCTGATCCATTTGTTTTCTACAAATTTTCTATCGTTGACGTATTTTATTTGGTTTCATTCAAACATAATTCTTTGTAATTAATTCACCATCAATATAACTGTGAAATCTGACAATAGATTTTTAATTTCAATATTTAAAATTGCAGAAAATTTGTACATTATACCTGCCTGCACCTGGTCACTACTTGACCTCATTACTTGAACTAAACCCCAGGCTAACCATATAGCTGCCCCAAAAAGAAACAATCACAAACTGGGTCTACAACAAAAATCCAGACCCGGGTCTAAATCAACTAAGATTCACAACAGTCCAAACAAATCAGGCTATAATTTTAAAAGGGCAGTAGACCTATGCTCTTCCACTGCCAGCCTGTTCCGGCCAAAGATCTTGACCCTAATTTTCTTATTAGCCAACTAATCTGCTATAAGATAGATGGAACTTTCTTCCGTTTCAAATTTATAAAAGGAATCTAGCATGAGCCCCATTCGTAGAGATGTCTCCTTGAACTACAATGCCAACTACGGGTTCAACCGGATGGAACCCATCTCACCATTAGCCCTGTTCAGACCCCTAACGAACATCTTAGACGCTGACAACTCATTGAGCTCCTCAAGAGAAACGAATGTTGTAAAACTGTCCATGCCTGGAAGCTTAACTAACATATTCCTAAAGACACACTAACAGCAAGATCGGGGACCAATGAAGAGAAGAGAGGCGCTAATTTGGCAAACCTAAGAGACAAACAGCAACCAAAGAGAGTAAAGAGCAAAAAACCCAAAACCACTCTCTCGGACTGGAGTGGGAGAAACTGTATAAATATAGCGACGGACAGTCCATAAGAACACAGTTGAATTCAGTTCAATACATCCAATTACTACGTGTCATTTTCATACCACTCTATCTTAAAACATTTCTCTATTGTAAAGTCCAGGCAGTCTGTATCAATTAATTAATATATTAGTTAACCAGTGTTAACCAAGTCTTCTTTCTTATATCATAAACCAGACCTAAATTCTGTCCATCTAACACATCCATTATACTCCTCATTCTCGAAGATGCCCAGATATCCTGAAACCCAGTCTCAAAGTACATTCTTAAGAGTAACAAAGCTCTTCCAGTCTTCTAAAACATTCTAGTACCAACTTGGAAAACATATGAACATGAAAGGCAAATGAACTCAACGCCTTCAAAGCAGCTTAACTGACTTAGCATATACAAATATTATCTTTTAATGATATGAATATTACAACATCACTCTTTGAAAACTGGTTTTACAAAAAAGTTACCAAAATTTTACGAATTATTATACAGCTTTCCGCTGTATTTTAGAAGATGACCTAAGCCCGATTAAACGGCAGGAAAATCTAATAAAAGTATTCGAAAAATGAGGCTTTCTAACGTTTGCCTTCAATGAGGATTATTAGCCCAAAAATGTGGGAAAGTGCCAAAATAATAACTATATCTCAAATCAGATAAGCCAAAAATTGTGATCTATCAGCTAAAAAGTCTGTTGAAAGGTCTCTACCAAATATTAGAACCTCTTAAATTTCTTGCACTCTTCAATACAATTCACCTCATTCATTTGTATAGTGTTCTAAAAAAGCATTCATCAGTACATCTACTTAAGAGAGAACACTTTGTACACAACTTTGAGGAAAGATTATAAATGGCGATAGTATTTCATGACGTAGCTGCAGCATTTGACATGGATATTCAAATTGTAAGATTTTTTTTTTACAAGACGAAACATTCTAAATAAGACTCAACAACAAATATAGTACACTAGATAATAGATTCTTGTGGGGCCACCAGCGTAGAGGGTAATCATGAATCTATATTCTTCACTCCCTGTTGCTCATACAAATCTGAATCTACTTCAACGACTTCAGCTACCTATGCTACGATACAATGTTAACCTCATCTAATAGGGTCATCCATGACTCACAGAAATCCATAGTCATCATATAAAACTGGTTCAAAGATAGAAATTTCAAATAAACTTCACTAAAATAAAAGCAAAACATCTTTGCTTTTGAAGGATATCGAAAAGAAGTAAAAATTTACAAGTAGGACATCCACTGGAAACATAAAAATTGAGGAGAATGCTATTTCGAGATAAGCCAGAGCACAAGACTCATCTGGAATCTGCATATCAATACTAAACCACAAAAAGCGCATCACTAAATCAAACACTCTTGTAAAAAAATTTCCCTTAAAGTACTGCTCAGAACTGTCCTGAAGTAAAATAAAAGTGACTGTGACACGAAAGTTGAAAGAAAATCATTGAAGTCATTTTCTTGAAAATCGCAAAAAACCCCAAAACTTTTCAATAAAGTTGAACTTCCGGTTAATGGATTTTTTTTGTTTTTTTACCAAAGCCTTGTCAGAAACGGCAGTGATAACTAAACAGAATCCAAGTCTTAGTTTCTTGCAATTTTTTACTTTCTCTTATTCCTAGTAAGAGGAAGTATTGTAATCGTGTCAAATTTTCGATATCGAGTTTTCACCGGAAATATCCGTTTTGAGGTCCCCTGAGTCCAAAAAAGTGGTTTTTAGCAGATGGTGTGCGTGTGTGTGTGTGTGTGAACAGCATAGCTCAAAAACGAAAAACTGCAGAAACTTGAAACTTGATATTACGTTTAGATATCACCATGGGATCTGACGGTGCGTTATCTGTCAAAATTCCTCAACCAGAAGTACCACTTTACTAGTTTTTTTTTATACGTTTTTGCGATTTTCTTAAAAATGGCTCAGACGATTTTGTTTAAACAAGGTATATCAACTACACATACAAAGAGCTACAACTTTTATTTGAAACATTTCTCCGGGAAAATTCATTTAAAGGCACTTCTGAGGGAGGGGTGGAGGTTACGTTTTCATCTTAACTGCTATTTCAGTTTATTAGACAATTCTGTCATCTAAATAATGTTAATTAAAATTAAATATGTTGTTGAAATTCCGAGTTTGAAAAAAAATCGGATAACCGGAAGTGCGTTTGTTTTAACATTTACTAAATGATTTTTTTCATTTTTTCGCAATTTTCTCAAAAATCGCTCCGACGATTTTCTTGAAACTTCGTATATAAACTAAACATGCAAAGATCTATATCTTTTATTCAAAACATATCTCTGGGATAATTCATTTAAGGGCATTTTTAGGGGAGGGGTGGGGTTGCAGCTTCCTCTAAAGTGGTATCACAGTTGATTATACAATTCTATTATCTAAACAAAATTAATTAGAAATAAATAGTTGGCCAAAAATTCCAAGTTTTAAGAAAATTAGTAAGCCGGAAGTGCGCTTTTACTTAACAGTTTTTTTCAGTTTTCGACGAATTTCGTTAAATTTGGTATACAAACTATAAAATTTGTCAATTATAATTTTGAAAATAGGAGTAAGAGAAAGTTGTGTGAATGTTTCACACCAGATTTTTTCATTTTTGATACATATTGTTCACATAAAACACGTCACACACGTACCTAGCTACAGATTATTCTTTAAACCATATTTTTTATAGCTATGGGACCTCGAGAATGTATTTCCGGTGAAAACTCAATCATAATCTCACAGTGAAAATTTTCTTCAAACCTTTTTTTTTTAAATAATATTCGATCAGTTAAAAAGTAACGCTTTATGATTATTCAGAAATAAACTTTTAACTGTAAAACAAATGCCATAAACATAAAAAGGAAGTTCATCATCCCAACCATTTCGGCTCCATCAACTTGCATCCTTTAACAAATTTACCACTTAAACGTGCCTCCGATAAAAGCATCAAACCATTCTGCCTTCCGTATCTTTATTCCTCACCCCCGCACCCCCCAACACGCCCCACCAACCACCCTATCATATTCAAATACATTAAAAGTGAAATTATACGATCTTTGCCTTCATTTATATTGCAACCATTAATTTGTATTACAAAAAAACATTACAATTTATTTTTGTCCCGCTATTTTATATAACACAATAAATATAATATAATGTTTGGATTATTATTATTATTCGTATCTAATCTCTTTAAGTGTGTCTAGTTGATATAAATGAAGCGGAGGGTATACTCATTTAAATGATGAAGCAAAATGAAGGGAGATGATTGGTAAGAAAGAGTGAATAAGAAATTATTTCATCTCTATCGAAACAACATCCGGAAATAATTGCTGTTGTGAAATGTTGATGACAACGTGTTGTTTTATTTGAAAAACTAGTTTTATTCGATTTCTTGTTCTATTGATAGAATGATTTTTAGAGTAATTAAAATAAATCAGTGGTACTAAGGAAATTACCATTTCAAGTCAAAAATTTAACTAGATTAGACATATCAGTGGAATTTAATGAGCTTCTAATTTGAATAAACTTATTTCCATTTAACTTTTCACTGCCAATAAACTTTCGTCAAGAAGAGCAAAATATGAGTATTTTTACATTGATATTTTACAATAAAATTAAAAGCTTAAACTGGATATGCTCAGACTAGGGTAAGCATTTCATCGATTACAATTGTTTTCTACCCAAACTCTAATTATCTATGAGGTCGCCGTAGTGATTAAGAAAACCAGTTAGCTCTCTTGAAAATAAAAATTGTGCTGAGAAATCCACAAATTCCTCTTACTTCATTTCTCAAATTCCACTTGTAAATTTACTGCAAAAATAGAATTTTTTTTATTACAGATTTAGTTTCCCTTGATATCTGGGGGGTGGGGGGGTGGAACCGGAGTATATGAAATATACTAGGGAATACCCTAACCTTACGCGGAGCTGACTTTTACGAATTAGCTCGAATAAATACGTAAGTGATAAGAGTGATATTTGTTATGGTACCGCAAAGATAATGCAACCACAGCAGAGAGAAATGAGGCCCTCACTGGTTAACAGAGACTACTCTCTGACTTAGGCAGGCTAGAGTGGGAGAACCTGTGTATATAAGCCAGTGGGAATCTATCTAAAGCATCTATCAGATACAACCATACAACTGTACATCGCATCGTGCCATATCTTTACTCACACCATTCATTCTATCATTTTCATTATAAAGTCCAGTGCAGTTAGTGTAAACTTAGCTACATTTTACTAGTGTCTTCATATCTCGTTTATTTAATCAAACCTAATTTCTCTCCTCAACAACTCCATTATATATGTATGTAAAGTAAGTTCATCAAATTTGAAGAAAATCTTAAGCATTGTTGCAGTAAATTGTTTTGAATTTTGCAAACATACACATTTCTCACACATACACACGCACGCGCACACATACAAAATATGCATTTTATAATGAAGCTACATTAGCTGATAGAATCGTTTCCATAGAGTTCTCTGTAAACAACCACCTGAAAAGTACGGACGAATGGGCAGGAACTTTAAAGACACAAAAAATCCCCTCCCCCCATACACCTAAAACTATTTCTAGCATCTTTCGAAAGTTCAAAAAAAAAAAATTATTTAGCCCGGAAAAATTCAGGAGTTTAGTCTGTCCAGAAATAATATTTATAAGAGTTTTAAATCAACATCTGAAGAGTCTAAAATCAACTATCCACAGTCTGAAATCTAAATTAAAAATGTAATCAAAAAAATCAGGAAATATTCTGCAAGTTGCATTCAAGAGCCTAAAAACAGGAGAAATCTTGAGGAGTATTTCCAGCAACTGCTTGCAGACGCGATCAGCTGAATCTCTCAACTCTTGTACTTTATTATATATTATCGAATACCAAAGATTGATTTTATTAATTATAACACTCTGTTCACTTCAGATTCACCATTATTAGAACTTGATAAATGCGAAAATATATTGAACGGACATAAACTATAAATTACTGTTTATAACAACTAGCTATTTTGGTTAATATTAGGCAAAAGATATCCGCAGGGAGAAGGGGAATTCGCATTATCTCAATAAATATATCCCTACAATTTGCACACCTTATTTTCCTATAAAGACTACGCCCTGCATCATTTAATTGAAGTAATTTGTAATAATAATTAAATAAAAAAAATAAATGTATAAGCTTATAGCAAATGATAATTAAGTAGACGACACTTAACACCGATTTCTCGTAAGGAAAAATAAAAATATATATCGTCTAGTTTAACATTTAAAAATTGATTAAAAGATAATTATAATATGTAAAAAGCAGATTATTATAGGATTTAAAAATTTCATTATAAATGAAAAAAAAGGAAAAAAAAAAACATTTCATCTTAATAGTCCAATAAACATGGACGTAATTAGAGGTTTTACTATTATACGTATTATTAATAATTGTAAAACATGTTTTAAATACTAACAACATTTAAATAGAATCTTGTTGTCCAACTTGTAAACAGCTTGTACTTACCTGTAAACAATTAAAATTAATTATTTCAAACAATCTATTATTATGTTTTAATATTGAAATAAAATAAAATAAAATTATTATAAACATCGTTAAAGTTTAGGTTAATTTAAATATACGTGACATTGAAATGATTAATAATAACAGAGATAATCATTAAACGGATCAATATAATTACACATGTTCCAAAGAGATTTCATGAGAGGGATTATTTGTATACTAATGGTTATGTATATAGATAGGTTTTTGTTTTTTTAATTTAAGGCGCGTTAAGATCAATGGCACCGGCGCCTTCTCAGTGCACTGCTGGCCAGTGCCATGTAGAGGCTCCTAGGAAGAAAAAATCTAAGGTTAGCACAGCTGGATTCGAACCCGGGTTCTCTAGGGGGAGCGTGGGAGTCCAGTACGCTAACCACTTAGCCACTTCCTTCCTTATAGATAGTCTGTTTCCTTATATCTCTTTTACCACATTTTTTTGTCATTACCAAATTATGTTTTTCAAATAAAATCACACCACTAGATGTTTGCCATTTCATGAAATTAAATAAAAGCAATGGAACGACAAAACAGGTATATATACTTTATTTGGATTTGTTACTTTGTGAAACTTCTACCAAAAATCGTCAACAATGTCTACAAGATTCATATAATATATTCTGATCAGCCGATGACCTGGAAACTTAGTATGACTTAGGAGATTGACATCATCAATAAAGGACATTAATTAATCAATAAATAAAAAAATAAATTAATAAAAGAAAAAATAAATTCTTATAGAACATACTACCTGAATGTTCTATTCTTTATATGAGAAATTTTATGAATTCAAGATTATTATTCAGGTTTAACTACCAAAAATTAGTAAACTATATCAACTAATACACTGCCTAGAAAAACTCCGACCGTACCAATATTTTCTATCTAAGTTCTAGGTGAGCTAGCCCCTATTGGCCAGGAAAACAAATATTTCATTTTTAGAAAACTTCCTTAAAATTCAAAATTGATAAAAACGGATCAACCTTCTCTAGTGTGGAACAACAACTTTAGAAATTGTTTAATATTACTCAAGTTGCTTGGAAAGCAAAGCTGAACAGCCCTCAGATTTGAAGTTCCCACACAACCCACTTATTATTTCGGGAAGATTCGGTGCAATCAAATGCCAGTCTCTAGCATAATGGTTGCTTATAAAATGGTTATTGTTTTAAATCAGAATTGTTTCACGTATGCCCAGGAGAAAGTAACTAATGGACGACTTTATTGCATGATCGTGCAAGAATGATACCTATCACATTAACCTAGCTGTTTCCAAAAATGGTATTTAAATCCTCTCTAACGTAAACAGATTAATCAGCAGCTACTCCTAATATATTCTAATAGTAGAGGAAGAGTTTCGTTCCGTAAAATTTTTCCATCCATTCTCATCCGGTGTCTCATAGACGGGTCTTGTTCAAGAACTGCGCGTTCTAGAGGTTATCCCAATCTAACATTAAAACTTTTCCCCTGTCAGCTAAGATATAACACACTACAAAGAGATAGCTGTAAGTGTGATCCTCCTACTGGAACACTGTTCTACACCACACACATTCACTTACACCAGGAACTCAAAAATTTTACAGACAATATCCAGTATGCAAAACAAGCCATACAGAAAAGAAAGAAGTTTCAATAGATCTATTACCACACAGCCATTTTGGCTTGGAAGCCACTTTTTACAAAGCTACAGCTATACGTCAGAGACATTTTCCGTGGTAGCTTGCTTCATTTCGGGTCATCGACCGGTTTCGGGCGTTCGCCCATCTTCAGGATGCGTTTTTCATACAGTGTGACAACACAGACTTGCACAGAGCAAATTCATTTTATACACTGACTGGTCTTTTTAATTGTATTTAAAACTAAACTCTTAAACTAGGTCAAAGGGAGGGAGGTATGGTGATGTTAACTGAGTGGGAAAGCAACACGTGTTTGGATTGTTAAAGGGACCAATTTTTTTTAAAATGGAAACAACACGTGGAGGTCTAATTTTTAAACTCATTAGAGTTTAGAGATATTTTTAGAGTTTAGAGATTTTTTTAAACAGAGTTTGAAAATTAGACCCCTGGTAGATTGTGTGATAACTCACAAATTTCCAGAGCAAATACAGTTTACACACTTTGTGTATGTGAGTGTGTAAACTGAATTTGCTCTGTGCAAGTCTGTGTTATCACACTGTCTGACAAACGCATTTCTGAAGATGGGCGAACGCCCGAAACCGGTCGATGACCACAAAATGAAGCAGGCTACCACGGAAAATGTCTCTGATGCTTTCCAGCTCTGCGGAACCAACCAACACAACAACTACAGCTACACCGTAAAATAACAGAATTAAGGGCAACATGTGACAAATATTAACTTTAAATATTACACCAACAGATCTGTTAATTATCTAAATAAGATCCAGATAGGATGATAAGCAATAAGCAAACCAGATAGGATAGAGTCCCGATCCAAAATTTTATTTTCGAATCATATTTTGCAATTTTATTCTATAAAAATCTATTCTATAAACACACACACGACTTTCTCTTACACCTGTTAGTTTTCTCTTATTCCCTAAAAATAGTTTTCCGAAAAAACTTTAAAGAAAAAAGTTATATAATTTTACCGGTGCTGTCTGCACTTAATGCTTAAAGAAAATCCTTGTAGTCATTTTCGAGAATATCGCAAAAAATGGAAGAAAAAAAATTCAGTGAAGTTACACCTCCGATTGATGGATTTTGCCCGAAACCTTCGTATCTATCGTGGTTGCACCACAACAAAGAAGAATATGGACCTAATGGGAATAACACTTTTCATGACTTTTCGTTTTTGAGATTTCTTTTGTACACATACACATACAGACCACTGGTTGAAAACCTTTTTTCCGTGAGACACAAGAGGGCTTCAAAATATGGATTTCTAGTGAAAACTCAATTGCTCAAATTGCGGTTTACTTTCTAGGAATGAGATAAAGCAAAAATGGGGAACAATTTCATAATGTTTTTCTCATTGCTTGGGAGATTATTTTGTAATAAAACATGCGCGTTTTAATTGGGAAAGTTGTTCAAATATTTTATTTTATGTTGTTTTATTTATGTAAATTTTTTTAATGATATTACATTATTAAAAAATAGGTCTAAGAAAAAGAAAAATGGATTATTTGTCGCAAGCGATAAAATACTAGCTTAGATAGGGAGATATATATATATATATACATAAATTAAATGAGTCACCCTCTTTTGTAAACAAATTTGATGAATTAGCTAGATTTGTAAAAAATTAAAGCTGCGTTATATAGCAAATAAAGCGGTTGTACTTAGTATTTTGATAAAGTATATTACTCACGTAAAAATGAAATTAAAATGATTAAAAAAAAGTTAAAAACATGTTTCTCAGAAATAGAAATCAAAGAAATTTTAAATAATAAAAGTGAAAAAAATAAAATTCCTAAATATGTCTTAATTATAATGAATGGGGGAAGTGAATGTTATATACAGTGGCGGCTAGATGTGACATTGATCGATCTGAAGAGTTAAGGGTAAGAGAAAGCTTGAATTCTACCCTCACAGCTTGCCCTGCTAAATGGTCCTGAATGGCAATTAATTCGACGCTAAAGGGTCTCTACCCCGCCCTCCACTCACTCTTCATTCACCCCCGCTCACTCGCTCTCTCTCTCTCTCTCTCTCTCTCTCTCTCTCTCTTGGTTCATTGTGGTCTCTACACACTTTAAGCCCATGTGGTCCAATAAAACTATCTCTCTACTTGCTTATCATCTTGTCTTTAACTTATTTGTCTACCTCTTTCCATCACTCTCTGACTACCTTTCACTTCCTGTCAATAATCTTTCTAAAGTAACGTCATTTTTATAAGCAAAAATCAAAGGAATTTATAAAATAAATTACGCCTTTTAACATTGAAAATTAAAAAAAAAATTAAAAAAAATAAATACTCCGGTGTTAAAAACATTTCCTGCTCTATTACGGTATTACAAAGGAACCTTTCATCAACCTAGGAGGTCCTACCTCAACAAAAAGGGAAGAACAACAACAACAAGAACAAAAAAAAAAGAACTTGGACCTTTAGGAGTTAAAAGTATCGAGATGGAATATTTAGAACCTTTTCCTTATATAACAACTGCCCGATCCTGTTTTTACAATTTTCACCTGTTTACACAATTTATGTTTCTGTCCTAAATAATCATAAATATTTTTACCTCTTTTTAACATATTATACAGGTCTAAATGTTTTATGTTATTTAGTTTTGTACAATATCTTTTGAGTTTTAAGAAAAACAATTCAATATTTTATCATTTAGAAAGACAATATTGATTAGATATTTTTAACATTAATTTATTAACGTCATTATATAAAGAAAATATTACATTCATATACGTATATTGGGCACAACTGAGAATTTAAATTTGGATTGAGTTTTGTTTAAGTTTAAACTTCGTATTTAATTGGCACATTAACAGACTTGAATGGACTTACTTCATATATTACTTTCTATTATTCCTAGTAAAAGGAAATATTGCCATCGTGTCAGATATTCGAAATTGATTTTTTTGCCGGAAATATATGTTTTGGGGTCGCCTGAGTATGCAAAAAAAAGGTTTTTATCGACAAAATATCTCAAAAATGAAAAATCATAGAAAGCTCGCACTTGGTGGTATTGCAATAAGAGGGCATTACCGCAACTGACACGTAGGTTTCGCACCAAATTCATCAACCTAAAGTGCCATTGCTTTGAATGTTTTTTGTTTTTTTTTTCAGTTTTTGTGATTTTTGTGTTCGAAAACAGCTTGCTGCAACGATTTTCTTTAAACTTCGTTTACTATTTACAAAAAAATATCTATATCTTAGGCCTCTTTTATGCACACATTTTTTAAAAGCATTGTGTTATATGCACGCTTTTTTGCATCCACGTTAACCAGCCGCTCGACGCCTATGTCGCTGCGTTCTCATATTCTGTCGCCTAGAATAAGAGAACCCGTTGTGCCAGACATTTAAAAGTACGCTGATTTAAATTGGTTCCTTTATGCAATGCGTTTATTGTCGCTGACACTAGCTTGAATAGGAACTTATTTTGCTAGTGTGTAGACGTGTTTTAACATGAAGACATTGCTGGACTGCTTGGTGCTATGAAAAAGCTCGATATTGAATTATTTAGCGACGAAATAAAAAAGCGACCATCTTTGTGGTAGGTATTCATCTATCGGATGCTTACAAAAACAGGTGACTTAAAAAGAGATCAAATATTCAAAATATAATAAAAACATCAGAGACATTTTCCGTGGTAGCCTGCTTCATTTTGTGGTCATCGACCGGTTTCGGGCGTTCGCCCATCTTCAGGATGCGTTTTTTAGACAGTGTGACAACACAGACTTGCACAGAGCAGACTTAGTTTCACACATAATAAAAACATATGGATCCATTTTTGATCAACATACACACTTTCTTGTTGTACGGTACGACGGCCATTGATCTATTTCAACAACTTTTATTTGAAAGTGGCAAGCAATAAGAAACACTACAAAATTTCCCATTTTTGTTTCATCTAAAAAAGCATGCGTACATGTAACATTTGCAGGGAAAAATTTATTTTTTGGGGGGGGAGGTACTGAGGAAACAGTAGTGTTGAAATTTTCCTGTAAAGTACCACTTCAATACAATACGTAGTTCTGCCATCTATAATGTAACATTGAAAGCATCGTTAGAATTACAAATTTAAAGAAAAAATCTGATTTACAGGAAATGCGATTTTTTTTTTACAGAATCAGTTTTTGATATTTTTTGAGATTTTCTCGAAAATAGTGTTTTCGATTTAGTGTTTTTTTTTTTTTAATTTAGGGCGCTTTAACATCTATGGTCATCAGCGCCACAGGGCCTTCTCAGCGCACTGCCGACCTCCGGACATTGTTCTCTTGCTACAGATAATAGCTGTAGTGGTTCCTAGGAAGAAAAAAAATCTAAGGGTAGCACTGGATTCGAACCCAGGACCTCCGCATAGGAGGAGTCCAACGCGCTAATCACTTAGCTAATCTCTCCCCTTATTTAGAGCTATTATTTGTATTTGTAATATTTTTCTAAAAATGTGATTTTTGCTGATAGCAGCAGGGTTTAATTTTGTTTCTTTAAAAACATTTTTTATCAAATTTGATTCATTCTTTATCTGCCTGATTTGATAACTTGGTACCTGCCCCACCGCCACCTCCACTATCTCTATATTTATTTTAATATATAACTGTATTAAGAGAAGTAAATGAATGTCGTATGAGTGGTTCGCAAAAGATTTTTTTTACTCTCTCTTGCTGCTTGCTCTAAATGCATGCAACTGAAATCATATCAAATTTCTAAAATTATGTTTCCAATGGAAATAAATGCTTTGAGGTCCCCTGAATACGGGAAAAAAAACACAATCAATCTCTTTCTGTTTAGAATAATTCAAAAACAATTACAAAACTTGATGCTCCGTTTAGAAACCATCTAAGCGTTCAGCACGAAGTTTACCACTTTCTTTAAAGACATTTTCCGTGGTAGCCTGGTTCATTTTGTGGTCATCGATCGGTTTCGGGCGTTCGCCCATCTTCAGGATGCTTTTAAAGACAGTGTGACAACATTAAAAAGACAGTGGTTGGCTTTAACATTTACCTATAAATATACAAGGTATTATTCACATTCATTATAGGCGTTAGGACATAAGATTTATTATATCTGTATTGATTACATTGTAAGTAACCACTATCTGTCAGGCCTTAGCAAAACTTGTAATATACAGTTTTCAATGACTAGCCTCTATTTCCAGATTCCCCAAAAATCTCTTTCTTGAAATAAATTTTATTTATTAAAATAAAACTCGAAACTATCGATCTGTACCGTTGATAATTCCAGAATTTCGTTGAAGCAATTTCTGGAAAAACAAAATGCCAATAAATTCAGCATACTGTCTAAAAATTCGCATTTCCGATTAACAGATTTTCTTCACACAAGGCAATGTATTTAATGAATCTTAAAATTTTTTTTTAAAGCTACATAAAACTAGGAACTATTAGTAATTTTAGAAAGAGATTATCATAAAGAGACAGCTTTTGAAATAGAGACTTGCTATAATAATTTTTCTTCAGTAGAAATATTGATTCTATTTTTGCCTAACAGAAAAAAAATAAAGACCTGTTTACAATTATATATATACAGACAGAGAGCAAGTCAAAATACGTTAGTTTTAATCCACAAATGCTCACAATATCCAGAACAAGTAACTAGTTGTGTTCACACACAGATGCAATAAATCCCTACTTGTCACACTATGTCTGCTCTTTCTTACTTTCTTAACAGAGAAACTAAAACCCTCCTTAAATCTAGAGGGGTGGATAGTATCTGTCCAAAATAAAATAAAAAAAATAAAAAGAAAAGTTTTCCCAAGGGTCATACCCCTCACCGCCCGCTAACAGATCTTCCAATCCAGATATCCTTATCTGATCGGCTCAAAGTTGAAACTGTCGGTAAATCCTTCTTCAAGGACTACTTCTTCTTCTTCTTCTTTCTTTTAGTTAAAAGTGGGGGGTTATGATTGGATAGAATTGGATACTAAAATTAACCCATTTTTAACGAATACATTTTCAATATCAAAAAACTATATTACTAAAACAAAAGTAGAACACATTAAAAAAAAAATAATAATTATTTAAAAAAAGAAACAAAGTAACTTTAAGAACGAGCGAACGGTTTGGTGTAATGGTTATGAGCATAGATTTGTAATTGGGAGATTCCCAGTTCGAATCCCGCGGATAGTTAAATTTTATATTAGTTTAAAAAATATTGCAAAGTTCGTACTTCCACCCGCTCTCGTTCACAACACCTAATTTGGTAGTTGGACGTTAAAAAAGTAGATATTATTTTATTTTACTTTAAGATAATGGGTAAAATTCCCAAAAACTCAACGTCGAAAATGTGATGATTAGATTCCAATAATTCGGTTTTACTTCCTCGTAAAAGAAATTAAAAATGTATTAATTATAAAAATTAATACATTGCTAAAATTAAAATGTTAACTTGATATTAGTTTTGGTTATAAACTTTATAATTAGCTGTGTTGTTAAATACCTTTAATATTTTATTTTGGATAACGTTCAGAATAAGATTTGGTGGGGGGGGGGCGGTTTTTTATTTATATAATCAGCAATCTGTATAATGTAGCAACAAAGTTTAGTAAGTTTATTTCTGTTTACGACAATTTGATTGTAGTTTAGAGGCAATTTACTAGAAGCAAGATGCCTGCCAAGACATGCTAAGCTAAATAATTCTTTAGCATGTGGACGACATAGATGACAGACTTTTGGTAGATCTAGGAACATTAGGAGAGCTCTAGAACAGGAAAGGAAGTAAACATAAAAGAAGAATAAAAAAAAAAATAATACATATTTTGATATTAATAATTATGAAATGAGAGAATGAGAGGGAAAGAATGAAAAGGTAATATATGAGACGGAGAGGGGGGGGGGGGGGAAAAAAAAGAGCCTACTGAATTATGGGACACCACTTGGTTAGCACAGCTGAAGTCACACACTGACATTTTAAAGGCAGCAAACATAACGTCCTAAAAGCACTTTCACCAATACTTCTGTGTAACGGTATCGACAGATAGCCTTAGTAACACAGTCAGACATATCCTACTTTGTTTACGATTTAAATCAATCAGTTTCCTACAAAAACAGACAGAAATCTTCCGACAGAAATAGATAGCTGTTAAATCACTCTTTTTTTGGACGTGTAGGCAACAAATATATATAAAGTATACGCACACGTATATATACAAATATAAAACAAAACACATACTCCAGCTAAACACACACACACACACACACACACACACTCATGTCCCCCTAGTAACAAATCTCACAGATCCTCTGCCCACCCTGCCTCGCTCACTGTTTGTATCCCCAAAACATGATGATGATGACTCAAAGAGTTATAATTCATTGCTGATAGATTGGTGCCTCTGTGTTATTTTTTCTTTTTTTTTAATCTATTACATTTTTTTATTTTTTATTTTAAGAGACGGACGCGAAGAGACAGATATAAGAGAATAAAGAGAAAGAGTTAGTGTTGTCCAAAGTTTATATTTAGTTGGCAGTGAATGTTTATGGAATGACATACTCACTCACTCACAGACACACACACACACACACACACACACTATGACAATATGTCCTGTGTGATGTATTGTGATAGCCAGTGCTCTAAACAGAGTGATGGTCCCTGGCCACAGTGTAGCCCATTTCATTTCTCCGCACTCAACCCTCCAAGTCCAAAGTTAGATCATATAAAAAAAAAGAAGGACAACTGACAAATTTCAAATAAAAACTAGGCCAACATTTAGAATAATTTGCCACAGTAATATTAGTATATTTAAGATATTATATCCCCCTATAACTCACACACTCCCCAACTATCTCTTTTTATTCTGCAACAGTCTGTAATAATGTGACAATTATCGTTCGGTCATTGGATAGAATCATTCAAAAGAATTAATCAATATCTAGAAGGCCAGAAATGTTCACTTACTTACGGAATGCCCAAAACTTACGAATGATCACCCACAAAAAAGTGTTGAAACTACTACGTTCTTAAATAATATGAACGATCTATAATTTCAATACTTCATATAAAATATATTTCAATATAGCAGAAAACAAACATACTAGTCTCCCATCTACAATATTTAATATAATTACAATTGATTTTTTTTTTGGTAAACTTGGAATTTTTACTCAAAGGTTAATATATAAATTAAGTGATGATACATCAAATACTAATAACACATGAAATCTAACCTTTATTCCCTAGAAACATCGTAAAAGCATTTTTTATGGAAAAAGATTTCAAATGAAAGAAAAAAATTAACAATTACCCTGAAGAAGCCAAGTAAAATATGGGCAAAACGTTGGTTTTTGGACACAAAACCAGTGACCCAATCTCAACTTGAAGAAAACCTTTAATGTTTTGTATGACGATAAAATCATAAAAAAACAATTCCTTGAACCCAGGTTCCGACTATTACTATTTTATAGGGTGATATACCCCCATACCTATATAAAGGACTACCGTTCCAAAATAGTTTAAAAAAGGGGTGGGTGGGAACAAGTTTATTGTGATTTGGAGATTGCTATTAACTTAAAGATGAGCAAAGGCTGTTTTAGCTGGCAACGCAGACGGCAAAAGTGGAGAAAAAATTAGTACAAGATCTACTCTGTATGCAACAGCGATCTCCAGGTCGGGAAGCATAGTTTGCTGGTGCAAAGGATAAAAAAGAAGAGAAGAAAAAGATTATACTTCTTAAGATATCAACACCTTGAAGCGGCAGATATCTTCAACACCCAACGAAACTTTAATAATAGAATAATCCCAAATAATACTAGAATACTAACAGACAAATTTCTATTAAAAAAAAAAAAAAAAAATCATCAATTTATTCCAAACAAAATACCATAAAATATTTAAACCTAATTAATCAAACAACTATGTCACAAAACTAGAAACTCTTAAGAAAATAAAATATATATTAACGGTACTTTATAGCATTAGTTAAACTTAAATCAGTCAAAGCTAATCATAATTTAACACAAAATTTAACTTTAACCAACTGAATTTGAAATATTATTGCATTATGGAGAAAAGTTGTTTTTTTATATTTGAATTACAAAAAAAAAAAAAAAATGAAAAAATATTAAGATCAATTTACTATTTTTTTTTTTTTTTTGATCGATTGCAAAAAACTAAAGGAGAACACTCCTATTTATATAAAAATAAAATTTATTATCTATAATTTTATCGAAAGCACAAATTATAATAACAATATAAAAATATTTTGCGAACAATGGCTTCTTAAATAAATTTCACAAAGCAAAAAAACGTATGCATTTCTGGCAAATTTGAAGCAAACAAATAAATTAATTGTTGCTTTGAAGGACAGTTATTTTTTCACACGGGAGATTCACAAAGGATCAATATTAGGTTATGATAAAAAAAAAAAAAACTGGTGTGACACACTCACACAACTTTCTCTTACTCCAGTTCTCAAAATGATAATTGATAAATTTTATAGTTTGTGTACCAAATTTAATGAAATCCGTCGAAAACTGAAAAACTGTTCAGTAAAAGCACACTTCCGGTTTACTAATTTTCTTGAAACTCGGAATTTCAGCCATCTATTTATTTCTAATTAATTATGGTTGGATGATAGAATTGTATAATGAACTAGGATAGCACTTTGATGAAAATCTAATCCCACCCCTTCCCTAAAAGTGCCCTTAAAAGAATTTTCCCAGATAAATGTTTTAGATAAAAGTTGTAGATCTTTGCAGGTTTAGTTTATATACGAAATTTCAAAAAAATCGTCGGAGCCATTTTTGAGAAAATTGCGAAGTGAATAAATCATTTAGTAAAGTGGTAAAGTAAACGCACTTCCGGTTATCCGATTTTTTCAAACTCGGAATTTCAACAACATATTTAATTCTAATTAACATTATTTAGATGACAGAATTGTCTAATAAACTGAAATAGCACTTTAGATGGAAACCTAACCCCACCCCTCCCCTAAAAGTGCCCTTCAGTGCATTTTCTCGGAGAAATGTTTCAAATAAAAGTTGTAGCTCTTTGTATGTGTGATTGATGTTTGAAGTTTAAAGAAAATCGTCGGAGCCATTTTTGAGAAAATCGCAAGCAAGTAAAAAATCCAACTAGTAAAGTGGTACTTCCGGTTGAGGAATTTGGACAGATAATGTACTGTCAAATCCCGGTGATACCAAACGGAATACAAGTTTCAACTTTCTATGGTTTTTCGTTTTTGAGCTATGCTGTTCACATACATACATACATACACACACACACACACACACACACACACACACACAGACCATTTGGAGTACTTTTATTACTAGGAGTAAGAGAAAGTAAAAAGTTATTTCTAACACAATATTGTGTAATAGTAAAAAAAAAAAAATTGGTTGCCTATTTTGATTTTTAAAAGTTAAGTTTTACGTCCAACAGGTGTCTCAAGCGGACGAGATGCCCACCATACATAATAATGGAATACGTTCCAGAACCGCCAAAAATCCATTTGCCTGGAAAAACAAATAAAAATGATAAGCATTCATGTGCTTAGATAGTACACGAAAGTGAATGGTAATCGTTGAAGCCATTTTCATGAAAATCGCGAATGAAACTGTAAAAACGATTCCGGTAAATTCCGTCTCTCCTTTAGATGATTTTTGCCTGAAACTGTGTAGATGCGGTGATAATACCTGGACGGAATTCCAAATATCAGCTTACTGTGATTTTTTACGTTTTTGAACTATTTTATACCCGCAGATAGAAAGAAGGAGAGTGAAGGAGATGACCTATACAGACCATTTACGAAAAACATTTTTTATTTCGTACTCAAGGGAATCTCAAAACTTTCATATTTCCGGTGAAAATTTGACACGTCGTAATACATCCTTTTAGAGAGTAAGAAAATTTAAAAACAATACTCAATTCTCTATTAGTTTATTTTATTTTATTTATTTATTTATTAGTTTTTACTTTTTGGCAAATATTTCATTAATACTGGGAAAAATATTCAAACGTTAAGGTTGTAGAAGAAATTTGGCATGGAAGAATGAGTAAGCATGAACTAAGCGTTGAAAAGAACAGGAGAACATGAGAGAGAGAGAGAGAGAGAGAGAGAGAGAGAGAGAGAGAGAGAGAGAGAGAGAGAGAGAGAGAGAGAGACTGAGTGAGTGATGAGTAACAGTGGAAGAGAGGGACCGAGAGAATGAATGCGCGCATTGTAGAGAGAACATGAGTAAGTAGTAGTTGCTTGTGAGGACATATTGAACAGTCTGTAACAAATTGCCAAGGTAGGAGGCCCCATCCGAGCCACGTCACTCAACTAATGACAGACATCAGTCAAGTTGGTGCCCTTTCAATCACTACCGACCAACTTCAATATATTATTATCTCTCTCTCTCTCTCTTTCTCTCTCTCAAGGAGCTGTTACATTCACGGATCCATCGGCCTGTCACAACAATCGATATTGCTACATCGATCCAAACATTAATGACTACAAAAGATTGCTTCATGAATAATAAATATATATTATAACTTTCTTTTTAAATTAAAATGCAATTTCATAGTTTATTATAAGTTTTATATTAAATTTAATTAAAAAACTATTAACTAAAAAAAATCCAACAGAAGAATTCTTGTTCGACCCTACGATTTGTATATACTACTTCCATTTGTAAATTGCATTTTACAATAGAAAAAGAAGAAGATTCCCTTTTTGCAAGATTTGAAATTAATTATAAATAACAATCTCAACATCACAACAGATTGATACATCACAAACCAACATACTCAATACGTACACTAAATTTCCAATCTAATCACACATTAATCAGCACATTTAGTACTGCAAATAATCTTATTAAAAATAACAAGCAAAAATTCTCAGATGTTTAGCAATTATATGTAAACAAGCTAAAATTGTTTGCTGTGTTGTTATATTTTCCCTTAGCTACTGACACTCACTTGGACCAATTTTGATAATTATTTATTGACTGTTTTACATTACTTATTGACTTTTATAAAAGATAAGTAATGAAATTTATTTTAAGTATAATTTATTTATTTATTTTTTTTTTTTTATAGGAAAAGAACCTTATCTCTAAAGAAATAAAAAAAGAATTAACGAATTATACTGTAATCATGTTTATGGGGTCAATTGTCATGCACAATATCAACGACAAACATGCCATAAGCTCAGACACAATCAATCAGTATCTTCTACTTTGAAGAAAAGAAGCAGCATCACTGGTGATTCGCCACCAGAAACAAAGAAAAGACAAACGAGATCAGCTAAGATGCTTCGATCCAATTAGTGAAACGAACAACTAATTTTGCTACATCTTCAAAAGGATTTGGCAGGTCGTGTAAATTC
Source organism: Triatoma infestans (assembly GCA_011037195.1). Classification (NCBI taxonomy): domain Eukaryota; kingdom Metazoa; phylum Arthropoda; class Insecta; order Hemiptera; family Reduviidae; genus Triatoma; species Triatoma infestans. Next base: position 29,243 of record JAAEAF010009186.1, read on the forward strand.
CAGGGCACA
>JAAEAF010009187.1:0-40604 GCA_011037195.1 Triatoma infestans
TGGCCTATTATAATATTAATATTAATATAAGTGTTGAACAAATTCTATTAAAGTTTTAGGAAAATTTGTCACAGTGAGAAACACTGTAAGAGAAAGTTGTTTCACAATAAGAGAAACTTTTCATATTGGAATTTATTTATTTACTTATTTATATTAAAATATACTACATCTTCTGTTTAGCGGAAGTGCGAAAATGTTGGGGCCGTGACTTCTGTTCACCATAAATGGTAAAATGTAAATTAAAAATAAACTCCCCTCTTTCCACATTTACCATATCCTGTTTACATATATATGTATATATTTTCAAATGCATGTTAAATGCATTCTAAATACGACGTTATATATTTAAATTTCAAAGTTCAAAAAAAAAAAAAAAAAAAAATATATATTAAATACAATAATTCAGACATTCTGACATGGATATAACTTGTTCATGTTTCCTGTCAAGATTATTTATTTATTTCATTTTGTAGCTCTAAATTTAAACTTTTAGAATCTTTTTTCTTTTCTAAAATATCAGTAGGCCAAATTTTTAAATTTTTGTTCAAATTAGCCATGTTTAAGGTTTTCTAAAGGGTTGCTGACGTGTGTGTGTGTGCAAACGTTTGGTTTTAGTATCTGGCACTTGCATGTTATTATACTTTTTACAGACAACAAATGAAAACAAATGTATAGAGATAGAGAGGGAGGGGGAGAGAGAGCTCTCTCTCCCGGCCAGTTCTCTTAGCTGGTAGCCTAACCCACAAACGGATTCTGGGCTCCCAAAAAAAGGGAGCTCTTGCATCTCCCTTGGATAGATTGTCTCATTTCTTTCTATATCAACAAAACCATGACAGCCAAAGGAGAATTACTGTACAGATCGCTTGATTTTGTACCTAAGCATTCCCAAACCTTTTTGAAACAGTTGGGCCAATGAATTCCGTGGTATAACGAACTAGGAACAAATGGCCACCTGATTCCGACAATTTCTTACTGGACTTGACTTTTCGATGGCATGAATTTCTGCTTGGAAGATGCTAAGAAATTTGCTCTTTATCTCCACCTAGTCCTTAGACCCATAAATTCTCCAGTTCTCTCAGGCGTCCTTGACGCATCCATGTAGAATCTGATGGCATGATCATGAATACTATTTTGAGCGGATTTATTGCTTTCTACCCTATTTCTTTTTTCAATCAGTCTTTTGGAGAAATTTTTCATTAGGCAGGGGACTTCCAGAAAGAGGCAGAGGACCTGCAGAAGGAGGCAGGGGACTTCCTGAAGGAGGAACCTTCCTACCATTGGTTTCAATGCATCTTTCCCTTCTAATATTCTCCCACTAGCTATTTGTGGACAGCCAAAAAACGTTGTCATGTTCTCGAGAAGACTAGACTTGTATATATGCTTTGAGCCAATAGTTAATAACACTTTGGCACTATGGTGGTTACCATAAGTTCTTATGATTCGCGGTGAATGTGAGCCGATGAGGATCTTCCATGTGTTTTGTATTGTGATGCCTGTAAAATGATGGGAATGTGCAGGTGGTATGTATGTTGAGTTAAAGTTTATCCTATATGGATATGTTAAATCCAATTAATTGTAACTATCTCTACAGGACATAGTATATACATAGTATAATAGTGTGCTTAAATGTTTGGGATATAAGTGTTGTTAGTCTGACGTATCTGCAAAAACGCCCTGAGAACCCTGAGGAAATGGCTTCCAGTCTTTAAGGAGAAGGGAGGTTGCTCCAGAAATTCTTTTGCGATATTAATAGAAACCTTACTAACCCGTCTTTTACCGAATTAACTATATAAATTCTTGATTTAATTGCAATGATAAATGCCAAGAATAGTTAATTTTAAACGCTGTGAATCTTTTTTGTAAACTTAGAAAAAACTCAACTGTTGAACCAATTAAGTGTGCAGGTATTTAAAAAACTATGAAATCCAATTCCTTAATACTTAAAATACCCATGTTTATAACAGCCCTATCCATTAGTTCTCCAGCTGGAGTTTTAGACCCAGAGAAAGAGAGAGTGAGAAATATAAACTATCTATATTCTGTCTCTCTCTTGAACTGGAAGTTTTTAGCTCTTTTAACTAACGTTCGCGCTTAGTTCCAGCTAAGGACCGAGAGAGGGTCATAAAATAGTTTTTTTTATATACATACAGTTTAAACTCCAGCTCCAGACTAATCTTACTTCTCTGTTTCTCTATCTATATTTCTTCAGTTTTAATGTGCACTTATTAGGGATGGCTGCTTTTTAACTGGAGGACTGGAGCGAGAGAGAGAGAGAGTGTGTGAGCGCGAAAGAACGAGCTGGAGAACTTTTCTTTTACAAAGTTGTGTAAAGAGCTAAAGTTTAAAGGTCAGTCAAGGTTTTTGACCTTCTGTCTCTATGACTTCTGTCTGTCTTTCTGTCAGTCTGTTTAAATAAGATGTGCGTATTTATAGTCACTATGGGGCTCTTTCATTATATGGTTACTTATTAAAGGACGATATTTTAAAAATTATGAAATAATTTTTGTATTGTTTTTGTATACTTTTTCTTCCTGCTACAAGAGAAACTTTCTCTCAAACAAAATTTTCCATTTCTTCAGTGTTTTTCACCGGAAATACAAGGTTTCATTTCCTCACAGTACCTTCACAGGAGAAAGGATTAACCTCTATTGACAGAATGATTAACCTCTATTGACGTACATGTGGGTATCGAAGTCTAGCAAAACGAAGAAACTTACACACATATCCGGTTACACTCACATAATACATACAATAGACCTGCAGAGTTAGTTGATGTGCACAAATATTGCTTAGGTTTAGCGAACACACAGGTAAACACTAGCTCACCAAACCCACACAGATTCACTAGCAATTACACATTTTACAGGCGATTGTGAGACTAATCATCCAAGGGAGCGAACTTCCAGCATCCGTTTACGAAAAGTGTTTTTCACCCGGTTTGATATTATGTGTGTGTCTGGACAAAATTGTTGCGGTGGTTGATTCCGCAGAGCTGGAAAGCATCAGAGACATTTTCCGTGGTAGCCTGCTTCATTTTGTGGTCATCGACCGGTTTCGGGCGTTCGCCCATCTTTAGGATGTGTTTTTCAGACAGTTTGACAACACAGACTTGCACAGAGCAAATTCGGTTTTACATTCCAGGTCCATCCTGAAGATGGGCGAACGCCCGAAACCATAAAATGAAGCACGCTACCACGGAAAATGTCTCTGATGTCTGGACAAAATATTTTGCAAACGAAAAATCGCAGAAAGCTACAAACTAATGTTCCTTTTTTACAGGATCAGTAACGAAAATTTCATTCCAAACCGTCATCATGACTTTCTCGAAAATTGCAACACCTTCACACACAGACCCAACACTTTTACTAGAAATATTCCCCCAGGAAAACTGATCATTCGAGAGTTCTCAGAGAGTTGCAACTTTCCTTCAAGTTGCAATGGTACATATCAGTACCATTTACTGTTCTACCGCTTGTATATAATTTGTAGGATTGTAATGTATTGCCGGCAACAAAAAATTCTATGGCAATCCTCTCGATTCCGCCCACAGCTATATCACTCACATGTTACAAGTAGCGTTACGCATCTCCAAACGGCAAGCTATTTAAATTCTTCACCTAGGAAAAATCATGATCCGTCTACCTCATCCCTTTAGGAGATTGGAAGGAGAAATAGTAGGGGAAGTTTTTAACAAGCATAAATAAGGGCTACCTGCACTCAAACAGTCTCCAGTCTAGTCTTGTACGCACATTTTTCAAGAAAACATCACCAAGCACAAACACTCTGCGAGTTCAGCCTGCCATTTTACTACTCACTCTGCCACTCTTTCTATATCAGTAAAGTTCTTGCAGTACTCTCTGTTTGTACATTTTTCTCTGCTTCCCTACAAAAACTCTGGTCTCCTAATCCAATCCCACTTCCTAATCCATGAAAAGTATGCCTATGATTCAAAATTTGAAGAAAATTGGTTAATTGGAAGTGTGGCTTCATGGAATAGGGATCTGTTTGTTTGTGGGGGAGGGGAAATATTCTCGGAAAAATAATTTTCATTAAACTGGTAATGCCCACTCAATTCCACTTCAATTCCACTTCCTTCAATCTATCACTTTTATTAGAAAGAATTTATTTTTCATTAAAAAAAAAATAATGACATTTGAAAGGCTTTTCATCTGTGATTTAGTTTCGAAATCACACTTGATATAAGCAGATTATTATTTTTTTTGTTTTTGTTTTGAACAGTTTCGACTATTCAAATCTTCAGAATTTCCTTTAGCCAGAGTGTATTGATATGTTGAGTTTTATTTTTTACTTTCTCGTAAAGTGAGTAAAAGGAAGTATCGTATTTTTATTATAGAATAACCTTCTGAGAAGGTAAAAACAATTAAAATCTACATTTACCTAATCAGCTGATCTCGCTTTTAAAAAAAATTATATATTTAAATCAGCTGATTATTATCCAGTTATAATCGAGAGAGAGAGAGGAAGAAAAAAAAATTCATTGCTAACATTTTAATAAAATGCTTTTAAAAAAAGATTTATTAGATAAAATAATAATAAAAAATAAAAGAAATTATTGATTAGAGATAATAAAGAAAATGTTATATATCTTTAATAAAATATAAGTAATAAAATATAGGTAATTTAAATACAGTTAAAAGTAGAGAAACCTTGATAGCGAACTGATAATCAACTATTACACTATTTACACACGCACATGCAACCCACAGAAAGTAAAATATAATCGTATTTTATTTAAAAAAAATCTAATGTAAGCAGAAAATTTCCCAACTGGTAATTTATGTTATTTACAATATATTTACACCATCTTAGAAAGTCTATTATCTTTATATTGACCTTTTTATTTACTTGATAACGGGGTAAATAGGGGGGGGCAGGAAAAAAAATTTTTTTTTTTGGATTTGATTATTTTTATTTCTTTACGCATTATTTTTTATTTATTTAACATTTTATATATATATATATATACATTAATTTAAACTTTTATACATGTTAAATATATCAAATTTTATCTATATAATATAATATTATTATTTATAAATTACTTTTACATCGTTTTAAATTTAAACAGCTGTTAATCAGCTGTGTTTTTTCGGCAGTATGGCGGTGCTTTTATATTTTCCCTGCATATTGTCCTCGTTAATCTTCGCCTTTCTTCATTAAGTTCGCCATACCTTATGGTTAAGAAATTATAAGAAACTAAATTTTCCTAAACAGTTTATTTATTTATTTCCTTAAAGCCTTTATTATAAATAAATTTGATTGGCTACTTAGACTTGTAATGCGAATTACTTCACACGAATTTCCTTTATTCTCAAAGTTCTGATTGAATTTTTTTTTTTTTGTACAACGATGGAGTTTCACTAAATAGTTTGACGCCCTTAATACTGTACATGTGTTCCAATCACTACTTATTACTGTGAAAAATGGCAATTTACAGGTAAGCCTGATGTTTACTGCGCGCCCTCTCTCAGAATTTCCAAAAAAGAATTTTTTGTGGAAATATGGAAAAAAATGGAGGGTGAAGAAAGAGACGGTACTTGTAAGTAAATAACAGATATGCCAAAATTGGCGGTGAAGAAACAGGTGCCGTCCGTAAGTAACAGGTATGCCAAAATATGTCACAACCATTTATTTACACTTTCCTCTTGTTTAGTTTATTATATGATTCTATCATCTATGTAATATTAATTAGAATTAAATAAGTTGCCAAAATTCCCTGTTTGAAGAAACTCGGTTGACCGGAAGTACGACACACATTGAACAGTTTTCCCAGTTTCCTGAGATTTTCTCCATGGGGGGATTTCGTTTTAAAGTTGCGATACTAACCATACGTACAGAGACATATCAGTTTTGTTTGCAACTTTTTCTCCGAGAAAGCTCAATCAGCGGGGACTTGGGGGCATGGATGCTTTCCAGAAAATAAGAAGCTTTTTTAAGTTTAGATTTTCCCTATGATGAGTTTAAAAAAAAAAATAAAATTATTAATAATAAGTTAGCAGTAAGAGAAAGTTGTGTGATGATTGGTATTTTCTCACTATTGCGTACCTTCTCTTGTAGCCACCATTGGAATTAAAAAAAAATAACAAGCTAAATTGCATAACTGAAACATGTTTTAAAAACTGCATTCTTTAAAAATATATATTTTTTTTTATTACATTTTATTACTGGGTACAGTAAACAAAACAATTTTCACATTTAGTAAACAATTTTAATATTTTTATTTTTTTCATGCTAATTATAATTATATTAAAGAGAATTCTTTTTTAAATTATTATTATTATTATTAACAATAAAAGTTTTATGGCTATTTTAATTTTAATGCAAAATTTTTATGCTTTTTTTATTTTAATTTATTTATTTCTAATTATCTAGCTATCCTTGGGTAGCAATTGTTTAATTATTGTATTTTGTGTTGTGTTCTGTTATTTTACATTCTTCTTTGATGACGATTTGTTTATGGCCAAGGTAAACAACTACTAGGTATACATTTTCAAATGTGAGGCTATTTGTTTTTATTAATTATTTCACTGCCATCGTGATTATTGCTTATATGATAAATAGTTCCGTTGTTCTTTTTTTTTTGTTTTGAAGTGTAGGAGTGTTTCTTATTACTTTTTGACTAATGTACAGTGATTTACCACGGCCTACTAATTTTCAAGATAAAAATTAACACATCTTGTAAATTAATTATTTCTATGTCCTTCAATAAGGTACGCTTTATTGGATGATATTGCATCCTATTGGTTGGTAACACCCATCTGTCGTATTGCTTGGATTGTGAAGGAATTAGGTTCAGGATCTTTACTAGGGACCGGATGTCTGTGAAAGAGCTTAGGCTATTTCCCTTTAAGGTTATGGTCCAATTTGTACGGACTGTGTGTTGAATTTTAAGAGGGTCTGGATTTTTTGGAGTAACTGTATGTGCGGGGTGAGGCATTGGTTAGCGTAGGGATTGGCCTCTTCCCACAGCGGAATACTACTACTACTAATAATAATAATAATACTCCTAGGAGCCTCTATAGTTCACAGTCCGGTGAAGGACGTGTTGTCTGTAACAGAGAACACTGCCCGAAGGCCGGTAGTGCACTGAGAAGGCTTCGGGCGCCAATGACCAGATATTGACGCGCCTTAAATTAAAAAAAAAATAATATATTACTAACGATATTATATAATACCAATACACAGAAGTATTGCTGGCACTTCAAATTTGAAGAGAATCGGTTAACCGGGAAATGCGTCTTAACAGAATAGGTTTTTGAAGCTTGGGGACATTTCTCGTAAACGGCTATAACGATTTTCTTTAAACTAGGAATATGAACTACACATATAAAGAGCTACAACTTTTATTTGAAACATTTCTCCTGGTAAAGTCATTTAAGGGAGTTTTTTGAGGAGGGGGTGAGGTTCTGTTTTTCTCTAAAGTGCTATCACAGTTGGTTATACAATTCTACCATCCAAACAAAATTAATTAGAAATAAATAGATGGCTAAAATTCGTAGTTTCAAGAAAATTAATTAACCGGAAGTGCGCTTTTACTGACCAGTTTTTTATTCAGTTTTCGACGAACTCCGACGAATTTCATTAAATTTGGTACACTAACTACGTCAATTATAATTTTGAAAAATGGAGTACGTGAGAAAGTTGTGTGAATGTTTCACACCAGATTTTTATACATTCATATGAATTATTAACCAATTTAGTAAAGCGGTTCCAGAAAAAAACAATCAGGTAAAGTATTTTACACTTTCGTTCAGTTACGCTGTTTGATAAATAACTTATATATATATATATATTTAAGTGTACATAAATAAACAAAAAATTCTCGTTAAATTCATTTAGTTTTGTCATCAAATGATAATATATTATCTACAACTAATTATAAATTACATAATAATATACTACAGATGTTTTCAAAAACAGCGAAACATGTACCAAGGTGCGAATATACATGGAATGTATTTAACGGTATTTCTAATTTTGCATAGTTATCCAACTTGTTGGCAACTATAATTTAAATTATAATTTAAAATTTTGTACGAAAACGTCTTTTTTATATATATATATATATATATAATTTATTCATTTACATAGTACATTATATATTATTTGAGTAAAATTTGTATGTTAAATTTAATAGTTGTTTTTTTTAAGACAAAATCATCAAGTAACAATTCCATCAACGTAATTTGCATGGATGATTATTCAAAAATGCTGGCAGTTTTTAATAGTTTTTTTTTTGCTGATCTATCAAGGCTATTAAAATTGATGATCAAAACTTGTTTTAAAACCATCAATTTTTCGTTATTTACGTATTTAATAAAATTAAAAAAATATTATGCCTCTCCAGCTGTCTAATCGATAATTAATTGAAAACAATCGAATCTTTATAAAATATCTTTAAAACAAAAACTTAAGAAGACACGTTTTCAACGATTTCCTCTTTTACACAAATGGGGGCAAATTTTCTAGAAAATTGTGATTTTTATACTAAATATTTATTATTAAATGGGCGGCCGATTGCGCGGGCTGATCCTCCCCACAGAAAATTAAATAAAAAAAATTCTGATGTGAAACACTCACCCAACTTTCTCATACTGCAGTTCACACAGATTTAAGTGACAAATTCTCTTCAAATTTAAATGTTTGCTTGTCTCTTGAATTTTCATTTTTCAATAAAAAATACTTCTATTTAAAGCGGTTTATTAATTATTTCTTTCTAATAATAATTAATTACTACATGAGCTATAAATATTTTATTAAACTGTGGCGTATATTTTTATTGTGATCAATATAATAATAATAATAATAATAATAATAATATTGATAACCTTTTTTGTTATCTTTGTTTTTCTTATATATATATATTTTATTGATATAATTAAAAATTGTTTATTAAAAACATTACCTCCGCTAATCATTAACAGATAAACAAAAAAATAATTTGTAATTTGCATTCTGAAATATATTATTTATTTAAAAAAAATATCTTCGACGTCAACGAATCTAATTGGATTTGTTAATGATGTTATTTACTTAGTTTACCCGGATAGGCCTATCACTTCTCTTTTTTATCTTTTTGTATGAAATACCATTTCAGGAAATTAAAGTTCGAAGTGGGAGACTGGTCTTCTGCTATAAAAAGTAAACAAGCATAGATTGATTGAAAGTTTATAATGAATTTTCATTCAGATTTCCAATTTTCTCCTTCTGCTGTTTGAATGAATTTTCTCCAAAAAGACGCTAAGAAGACTGTGTTGGAAAGTATTATTGAAAAGCGATTTTACGATGGTTTTGGGACATGAAGGATGGAAGAATGGAAAAGAAGAAAATAACTAAAGAAAATTTTGGGAAGGGAACCTGAAAGGAGCACAAAGAGAGGTCGTTCCTGTAGAAAAGATGTCGAGGAAAGGGACATGAAGAAAACCTCAAAGTAGGGGAAATTCCGTAGTAAAAAAAAAAATCTATTGTAAACACTCATACACGACTTTCTCTCACTCTAATCAAGGAATTTCTTTAAAATTGCAACGTACAACGTTCAGCTGGGCTGGCTATAAAAATGGTGGTAGCGATTTTAATTGTAAATTTGTGCGTTAAACGACTTTCCGTTTTTTGAGATATTCTGTTAACTAAAACACACACACACATACACGCACAGATCATTTGTTGAAAATATATTTTCCGTATTAGGGACCCCAAAACATATATTCCCGGTGAAAACTCAATTTCGAAAAATCTGGCCCGATCGCAATACTTCCTCTTAATTCCAGTAAAAGGATGTATTATATAGATATATGTATACATGTTTTTAAGTCCCCAGAATAGCAGAAAAAAAAAAATGTTTATAGCGGAAGTTGTACGTAAATGTGAACATCCGGGAAGCTCAAACTTGATATTCCGTTATACTTCCCATCTAACTGGAAGGTTTCAGTCAAAATCTTCCTACAGGAATTGCAAATATACTGATTTTTTTTTTTTTTTTTTAAATAATCAAGACATCCTGATGATGGATGAACGTCCGAAACCCGGTCGATGACCACAAAATGAAGCAGAGTGTCACGTCAACAATCTCTGATGATTTCCAGCTCTGCCGGACCTATCTACAACACCAATCACTTTTGTTTGAAATAATTTGTCCAGAAATATATTTTGGCCAAAAATAATATAGATGAATAAATTGTAATTTTTACAATTCTATCATCTATATAATATTTAAGATATATATCAAGCTTCTTTTGGGGGAATTTTCTCGGAAACATCTTCAACGATTTAGTTTAAACTTGAAATGCTAAATTTTCTAACTAAGATTTAGGCCTTTCATTTTTTGTTTAATAATGTTTCCAGAAAAATCATTTTTGGGAGGTTTCTGGGCGAATTCATGATTTACAACTTTCAACTTGTATTTAAGGTGTTGTTGCGAAGGCTGACAGACGGCGTTGTGATTACACAGTGTCAAGTGAGTTGTCAAAATTGCAGTAATGGAACGCCGCCATGTGATTTTTCCATATTATCATATTTTTTGTTTTGTTTTCCTACTTAGTGTATCTGAAAACATTATTTAATATAAACTTTCAGTTTTGAAATGTTCACAAGGATTTAAAAGCGGCAAAAGGAGTTATAAAAATAACATTTTCCAAATTAAAAAAAATTGGAGGAGCTAAGAACAAATTAAAAATATCAAGAAATTAATGCCTAGATGTTACAGTTAAACGTAAAAACAGAACGGATTAATAAGAAAAAAAAAACGCATGAAGAACACATGGACAAACGGAAGGAAAGGTAACAGGTAGTTGTTGGAACACTAGACAGGACGAAGTTTTATATAAAGTAGTAGTGTTTTGAAATAGAGTATAGTGTAATGTGATTGCCGTGTAGAAAGAGAGAGAGATGCCAGTCTGTGTTGGGTGAGTCACCGTTTTTAAGCTCAATAAGGAAAGGTCTAGTATATAAAATAAAAACAAGTTGGTAGTTGTGGAAGGAAAGGAAATAAAGAAAGAAAGAAAAAAAGAAAGCAATAAAGGAGAAACAAGAACTGATAGGATGACCGGGCTGTAAGGAGGCAGAAAACTGTACGAGGAGGGACAGAGACTTCCAAGTGTTGAAGAAGAAGAAGAAGAAGACATTGGCCTCTTTTTAGCTTCACCATTAGTAGTAAGGTGGTTTCTCCGCGGCACAGCGTGTTGTGGCGCTAGTGTAGGGCCGGACTGGTGCCCCTTCTCTTGCTACACAACATATGGCATAGTTTTGTACGTGGTTTTGCTAATTTAGTCACACGATAATAAAGTTATTGTTCATTTTATTTCTGTAGTAAACAAAAAAAAATTTGGTGTTTCCTTAAACTTGAAATTTTTACTCAATTTTATACTGGGGCTATATACTAGTTTGGGCACTAACACTTGAAATATCACAGATTGTCTACTACCTACCATTTTATCATTTTATCTGAAAAATGTTTCACATAATACTAATAGTAATAGTATATTAGGCCCAGTTATCATTTCAATTTTAAAGAAAACCATTTACATCCGTTTTCGAGTGAATTCTGGAAAACTGTGGAACCATTCTATGCAATAAGTTCACACTTCCGGTTAAACGATTTTCTCCAGATTTTGAATTCTAGCCAGATAATTAACGGATCTTGTATTATATATGTAGTGGATTTTTTGGGGAGCGGGAGTGGATAGAAGAGAAAAACTCTGGTTGAAATAAAATAGGTTTACTGAACACATATAATATTATACGAGAATATTAAGCACTGCTAGGACTCTACACTATTTCATTTTGAGTATGAGTATGGTAGCCTGAGAAAAGAGTGACAGACTGACTGGCAGAGTGATAGTGTGAGAACGATGGTTGTTGAACGTTGATGGTTGGTCGAATGGCTTGTGAATGAGGTTTGAATGGGCAGTGAGACACCCTTTTCAAGCGGGCGTCTGGACTAGCTCTTAATCTCTTTAACTTCTCCTTCCCAAGTATGCTCCTTAGAGTTCCCCCTCTAAGAGCTACTGAACATATAACTACGAAATAAAACAAAAAAAAAATTATAGGAATTTATGTGCTATGTGTATAGTTTAAAGAAAATCGTTGGAGTTCTCTTTCGAGCAAATCGTAAAAAACTCAAAAACTAAAACATTCAATAACGTTTCACTTTTCAACGGTGACGTATTGTTTACTCGAAATTTCGGGTCGGATGCATTAGTGATATTTAAACGAATATCAATTATGATCTTCCTGCGGGCTAATGAGAATATCATGTTCTCCCCCCCTATCACCCTCACACACACACACACACACAGACACCACTCTATATAATCATTCTCTTACAAATTTATTTTTATTTTGGAGATCTTAAAATACGAATTTCCCAGTAAAATTACATTTCCGGTTAACCAATTATTATTATCATCATCATCATCATCATCTGTCGGTAATTTACGAATTATTTAATGATCATGATATTGGCATAACCGTCGTTATTTATACTGAAACTGCACTTTAGTGAAACGCTGAAAACATTTCAGCTCTCCCAGATTTTGATAAACGTTTCAAGAGAAAGTGTTCACCAGGAATTCCAGATCCATTATTAATTTGCATTATCGAAACACCTGACAACATGCCCAGCACCCAGCACCAACATGATCAATAATGCCTGCAGGAAATCTGACATACTGATACTGACAACCTCTAGCTCACCAATTCATATAATCTTACTTCCACCTTCCTATACTTTCACAGATGGGCTGCATGCAATGTATAAACCAACTTTATGGCCACTGGGTACTTTACTGATACATATTGTAAATGGTAGTAGGTTTGATGAATGAACCCAAATTCAATATTTTACGGTATATTTAAAAAAGTGAATAAATCTTAGAGTTAGGTCGGAAACTGTAACCAAGCAAAGGTTAGTTGGATCATTGTAGAAAATTATTTCAGTTTTTTTTTTGTGTTTTCTAAAAAACAGCTCCAAATGAACTTTTTATAAATTGATATACTGATTACTCATACAAAGACATAAGTATCACTTTTATCTGGAAGTTTTCAACAGTCATTGCCAGTTGTTTCTCGACTCCATCTGGGTTTATTCTTTCTAACAACATCCCTTTTTTTACTGACTATATTTGCAATTTGTATTGTTACCTTTTTCTTTCAGGGCACTAACTTTTATAGCCCAAAGTGCACTATGCTCTTTTCTATGCAAAGTGCACTAAGCTTTTTTTTTTCCTGGCCCCGGAATAGCCCAACCTTCTACAGAATTCTCGCTCCATATATGGTGGCGGGGACATGGTGGTCACTTTGTTGCAACTTCAAACTTGATTCACTTTTTATGGACAGTTGCAGTTCAACATAGCAGCTTGCTTCTTCTTCTCCAGCCCTCTCCTTCTTCTACTTCTTTTCCTCTTGCCATTTTAGTTCTTTTTTTTTTTATTTATTGTTTATTTTTATTACTTACTTTATAGCGGTACATTTGTCGATGTATTAGTCACCTATGTGACAATTTCTTGTCATTAAGGTTGGGCAAATTAATGATAACAGTAATAGTTTTTATAATCGTTACCATGGAGATTTCTCACACCATTCTTTTTCAATAATTTTTTTTTTTTATGACTTGCTGTCCTTTATTTTTTTGCTCCAATTAAAAAAAATAAATTGTTAGTTCGAAAAGCCATTTATGATTTTTTTTGTTTTATTTTTATTATGTAGTTTACGGGCTGGTTTTGTGGTCAATTTGTGAATTAAATGTCAAAGAGGCTTGTGAAGACTTCATTTGTGTATTATGTATTAATCAAAAGTATCGTATAATTTATTAATTTCATTGGACTGGACAAAACTGACATTAAAAAAAAAAAAGTTCAATTTGAAAAATTACGCGACTTTCTCAATATCCTGCACAAAGTACAGGAAGTTCAAACTTGATATTCTGATAAATCATTAAAGGACATTTTTTAAGTTTTTTTTTTTGCTATTTCTTGAAAAAAGCTACAAATGAATTTTTTATAAATTGATATACTTACCACTCAAACAAAGATACATCACTTTTATCTGGAAGTTTTCTGGGTAAATTGATTTCTAGGGAATTCCTGAGAGGAAAAGAAAATGTTACGATTCTACGGCCAATATAACCTTAAAAAAATAAAAACCTATGGCGCAACAACAGTCCATAAAGGACAAGGCTTGCCAGACGATATATTAGGGGGGACGTTTAGTAAGCACGCCGCAGTTCCCTTGCCGTTTAGTTCGGACCTAGGTCTCTACCTTCTAATTACATAGTCAGCAAAAATTTCAACTTTGAATAACGCTTTCCTCAATTGAAATATTCCTTTAGATTTTCATCCCATCTTCTTCAAACTTCTACATGTTTCCTCTTTTTTCCTTCTATTAACTTTCGCATTCCACCATTTTCTCCTTATCTATCGCTTTCAATATGTTACCATTGTTCAACTTTCGTCCTCACCTTTCTCATTGCTTTCCTTCTCGTCATCCCTTAACCCAACAGATCCAGGGATTACAATCAGACTACAGAGGGGCTCACATTTTTCTTCGTAACTCACTCTCTCTCTCTCTCTCTCTGTGTGTGTGTGTGTCTCATACAACAGCCCCCTTGAGCACTGTCGGAATCTGGATCTCGATGTTAGAATATCGTCGTTTTCCAAGTTCAACACTAGAAATGTATCAATTTGGAAATCACTAATTTAAATTTATAGGAGCTCCCATGGTATTTGAATCCGGAACGCTCGTATAACTAACATGTATAATTTCTTGTTTTATAAATATATAACAGAATTAATTAATTAAATTGCTATCTTTTTTTTATGGATCATAACATTAAAAGAAAAGAGATTATTGGGTAGAATACAAAAAAGAAATACAGAGTAAAAAAAAGTAGAATGTTTCCTACATAAAGGTCACTTTAAAATAAAATAAAAAAACCTTCATAATTTTTCACTTATGACAGAAGCATTATAATTATTAATATATTCACCGGATTTGGTAGTATATGACGTCTATTTAATCGGAACTAATAATTACTTAAAAAATTATCGTTTTTTTTTATTTTCGTTTTCTAATATTCAATTTATGAACAGAATCAAATGAATTGTGTAAAATCCCAAAGATTTAAGGAAAGTGTGTGTTTAACTTGGAATTTTGGATTTTAGTTATCTTGTGTAAAGTTTTAAAGGGGTAACGAATCAATTTATTGTGGCACCCAAAACATTACGTACTTGAGCGTGTGAAATCCTGCATTTCTATTCATTATGTTCCATGTACTATTTTTTTGAAGCAAAACAATTTCTCCCACAGTTTGGGGGGGTTGACCAATCAAAATGCTAAAATGTTTAACCACATCCACATAACACACGCCTTAGACAATCACAATTCAGATATATAATCTAGATACTTTGTCTAACCATTTAAAAAGCTAGGACTGTTTGGCCCAAATAGACTATGCCCCAAACCAATCAAAATGTCATGTATATTAAATTAAACAAATAAAAAAAAACAAGTGAATAAAGTTACTTTAGCGATTTACCTGGGTAATGACATAATGATACCGAAATGACAGATAATACAATTAGGATTTTGATCAATTGATATTTGGGTTTTGTAATAAAAGAAAAATAAGAAAAAAATATTCGAAATTCATTTTTCCTTCTACTTCATTATTGTCTAAACAAAACAAAACAAAACAAACAGATCTTATTATTACGTCATCTACGTATTCTTTATTTTGTCCATAAATACACCTGGGGAAACAAACTGTCTTTTTTAATTTATATTCAACGAAGATCATTATATCCAGAAGGAAGGATACTCAAGGACGAATCGTACAGTATAGTACAGGAAGAGGCTGGAGGTGATCAGGGAAATAGTTTGTGTGTGATTTATTTGTCATATTGTAAGAATTAACATTTTTTTATGTAAATAAAAAACCTTCAATATATCGTTTTCAACTAGGAACGATTTATCGATTTTTTTTCTTCATTTATTAGTAATTTACATCTGTATATAAATACAATAATAAATATGCAGAAAGATACATCGAAAGTAAATTAATACAATTCGATTTTTTTTTTTGGAAAACTCAGTTTTTTGCAAACCACTGACGCGGCCTTAACCCGGAAACTCAAATATTTTTCATGCAAATGGCCGCGAAAACTTAAAAGATCAATGAGAATGATCAATGAAAATTGCGTAGAAAGTAAAAGGTCATGTGATTGTTTCACACCAGATTTTTATTGCTGATCATACAAATTATGTACAATTTGACAGATCATAATAATTTATCCATCAAATAAAGAAGCTAAAACAAAACTTACACGTGACGCAATAAATTACCAAAAAAAAAAAAAAATTGAAACACGTGACTAGGAGAGAGAGAAAGAGAGAGAAGTATGTATATTTATTTGACCATGAACTTGCACACAAAAATAATAATAGACTCGAAAATAATATATTAAAGAAGGCAGTCGTGTCTGTTGACTGGGGCTTTCACCGGAGAGCAGCACTACGAGGTATCTCGTTCTTCCATATTCATTTTTATACTTTCTTTTTCCTACAGTATTTAGAGGAAGTTTTAGTGTAATCGTGTCAATGTATTCTAAATTGGGTTTCACCGGATATTAAATACATTATTTGAGATCTCCTACGTACTTAAAATTTTTACAAGCTAACCACATATTACATATACATACCCCTGTTAAAGGAAAAAATGGTTTAGCCAATTCTTCAAGAATTTCGGCGTCATAGTGTGTATCCCCATAATGTGTGGTTGGGTTCATCATCTGGGATTTTATTCTTCGCAACATGCTTCATTCATTTTGTGGGTTCTGACCGGTTTAGGATTCTTATCCATCGTCAGAGTAAGGTAATAAAGTAGAGAGTTGATTTTAACTTCAATGTTTTGGTCACGCTAATCAACCGGTGTAGTGCGTAATAGAAATATAAAAGTTGAAGTCAACTCTTTATAGCCAGTGTTTTTCTACCTTTTTTTTTAACTCATGGCACATCTGAACTTACGCGGCTCATTTATATTACGTTCATCAACAAAAGAGAGAATATCTCTTTAATTTATTTATTAACACAATCAATACAACCAAAAGATATCACCAAACAATTTATTATAATCAAAGATAACAAAATTAAAAAAACAACTTATTTATATTTATTCTTCTTCCTTTTGTTATAATTTCACGATTAGTGCGATATCTGGAGACTGATTGACTGACTGATATATTTCTTTCAAGATATCTTCTTTGGGACGACGAATTTTGGACAAACATACTCTCAAATCTTCTTCTAAGGATTCTAGCCTTGATCGATTTCTGTTTTTTTTTTTTTCACGGATTGTACTGGCCGCTTATTTTATAGCTGGTTTATTAATTTTATTTTACTAAAAACCCTGCTCACATTCTTCATTTGAGTGCCTTAAATTAGTAATGAATTAATTACCGTACTTTTATTTGAATCTGAATTAAACGTAAGTTCTACGGTCTTCGAAATAAAACGATGTTCATTAGCAAATCCTCGTCAAATCGCGCCATCTATGAATGTGTCTCGAAACCATATTTTCCAAAGCTCACTTTGATTTAAGACGGTGTTTTTTGTTATATCAAAATATTACTTGCACAATCAGTTTAATGAGGTATTTATTGATATACACACCTGTGCTTTGCTTTATTTTATATTGATTTCGAAAATAATAATAATATTATTATTGTGGTTGGTTCCGCAGAGCTGGTAAACATCAGAGATATTATTAATGACCTTAAGGGAAGGGATTAGCTGAGTGGTCTCGGGTTAGAGTCCAGCATTGCTGCCCTTAGATTTTCTGTGCCTCTGTCCGATGTTGGATAGTATTTTCTGTAACGAGAGAACACTGTTAGGAGGCCGGTAGTACACTAAGAAACCTCCGGGCGCTAATAACCATAAATGTTGACGCGCCTCAAATTAAAAAAAAAATGAATGACCATACATTTTTTTTTAAGGCACACCGGTTGAAAAATTCTGCATCCAACTGTGAAGCCTTATTCTAACGATATACGAGAATCCAAAACCTGGGCAAAACCAAGACAAATAAAGCAAGCTAGGACCGTCAAATAATAATTTTTATTTATAACTTTCTCTGGGAAAATTTTTGCGGCTATTGGAAACGGTGTACCTGTAACATTAGGCCTTCCTCTAAAGTGGCATTTTAAAACAATTTTTGTTCTTAGCATCTCTAATTATATTAAAGGCTTTTATATAATTCCAAGGTTAAGAAAATTAGATAGCCGGAAGTTTCTACTTAACCGGAAAGGTGTTTAAATTTTTTGTATTTTTTTTCTTCTTGATTTTCCTTCAAAGTTGGAAATTTACTTGTAACAATTTTTGCGGAAAAATTAATTTTAGAATTGAAGCTTTGAGAGAATGTATGACGTTAGTCTTGCCATTTAACTGTTTCAGTTTACTGGGATTTATAGACGCGCTGTCTGGTGGCCTACAACTCAAGTAGCTCTGTTATACTAATTAAGAACCAATTGTTCCATTGAACAGCGTAGTGTTAACGTCAATTAGATTTTAAGAGAAATATTCCTGAACCATAATTGTAATAATTTCACTGAGCGATCCATTCGTGTGAATGTTTCACAAAACTTTAATAATACAAATTAAAAAATAAAATAAAATAAAATCATCGCCACATTGAGCTAACTAAATCTTACTTGGCACAAGGATAGAAGATAAAAGTTGAGGCATAAAGGTAATGCAATAAACTTAGCACGATTAAACAAAAAAAAGAAGTGGAGGGGGAAAGTATTTATCTAATGAATTCATCAAACTTCCGGCGCAGAAAAGGGTGGTACTGATCCACAGCCTTCTCAATAGTATGATTAGTCATAACTATAGTTATTTATTATTCATTTATTTATAATCCATCTGCGCGCCAGTCATTACACCTGTCATAATAGCCATGAAACTATCAAGCTAGTCAATAAATCTAGGAAAACTATTATTTTACATTAAATTTTTTAATATGAATTTTTATTCCTCCATTACGACTAAAAAAGTAAAAATAATGAATAAAAAAGTTATATTTAAAATACAGAATATCAGTCATAGTGAAAACATTTGCTGAATATCAGTGACATTATTACATCAGCCACTTATTACCTCAGGTTTTTTTTCTGCCACATACGTGATAGTGTCAGATTTTCTAAATTTGAGATTTTCACAGGAAACACTTGTGATGGAATTCCTTAATATGTACATAACTCCGTAAATAGCTCCGTTTTTGAGATATTTGGTTCACACACACACACACACACACACACACACACACACGCACACACTTTTAATTCTAATTAATATTATTTAGATGATATAATTGTATAATAAACTAAAAATAGCACTTCAGAGAGGACAATATAACTCCAACTCTTCCCACAAAAGTGCCCTTATAAATGATTTTTTCCGGAGAAATGTTACCAATAAAAAATATAAGTTTTCGCATTTGTAGTTGATAAAGAAAATTTATTGAAAATCGGTACAGCCGTTTTCGAAAAAAAAAATCGCAAAAATGAGAAAAATCCATTTCAAATAGAATACTTTTGGGGGGGGGGCTCCGGAAACCACAAAACGTGTATTTCCGGTGAAAACTCGATTTCGAAAATTTGATGTCGCAATACTTCCTCCATAAAGTTTTTAAGAGGAAGTATTACGAAATTCATCGGTTATATACGTTTTATGGTTTTCTAAGCCCCGAAAAGACTTCTTTTCTTTTTTTAAATGATCTTTTGGAGTGTCTTGTGGTAATGGGTTCGATAAAGAAGGCATTAAATAAAGGGACTGAACAATGTGGAATAAAGTCGTAAAACAATTTTTTTTTTTACTTTTGTTTTCTACTCGTTACTGAAATAAATTAATTTTAAAAATAATTGATTGATTGTTCAATAAAATGTCAATAACGGAAACCAATTGTGAGATCATTGTATAATTGACGTATGTAAATATTTTCAAAAAAAAAGAAGAGAATTGAGAGAAACATCTCAGTTGAGAGAGAGAGGAATTCTCAATATAGTTGTAGAATTTATAAATTGGGAACAAACGCATCGATCACACAGCTAAGCTGTCAATGCTTAAGGCAGTTTCTCTTTCGTTCTCTTTTTAATTCCGTTAAAATTATTGTGAAAAAAAAAAAAATTATATATCGATTCTTATTAATCGACTCCTTATGAAGTACTTTTAACCGACAAACCAATGATTTAATATCATTTTAAATAACGAACATTAATTCTCATTAAATTGAATTTATTTTTACTGTATGTATTTAATTTTTTTTTTTATTGTATGAAGTTAGTTTTAACAGTTTTATGAAAATAAATTCATGTAAATTTATGTATTTTGCACGAAGTATAAGTCGGTTACCACATCCCTAATGCCCGCATATTATGTACTATAAATGTTTCTTCACTATAATAAATTTTATATATATTACTACTTTATTTATTTATTTATTTTTTATAAAGGTTAAATTTATTTTTTGCATTAAAAATATGAACATAAGCATTTGGCTTGACGATATTTTAGTCTTCCGCTGCCATTCTCTTAAAAAACTCTCTAATGGAGTAGTCAAGGCGACACGACCATTGAGGAAGCTCATTGCAATGTGGGTGAAACGTGATTTATAACAAATCACTGACACGGTCTCAACCGGGAAACTTAAATGTTCTTCATTTCACTTTAATTATAATTTAATTTTTGTTAAAAAAAAAAAAAAAAAAATCTTGTATGGACCAGCCCAGATAGCGCCAAACTCAAATTTATCATTTGAAATATAACGCCCCAGATTCCGTAGAAAACATTGGCAAAAGCAATTCTTTTCCCCAAAAATGTTTCAAATAAAATTGATAGGTTTGTACAGTACAGTTAGCATTTCTAGTTTAGAGAAAATCTTTAAGTTGTTTACGAGAAAATAAAAAAAATCTCAAAAATGTTTTCTTTAAATTGCACTTCCGGTGAATCAATTTACTTCAAATTTGGAATTGTATAGCTCGGCATTATTATTATTTCTCTGTGGGGAGGGACCAACCCCTACGCTATCCAAAGCCCCCCAAGAAAAACAACCACAAACCGGTTCTAGAACAAATATCCAGACCTGGGTCTAATCCATCTAAGATCCACCGCAGTCCAAACAAATCGGATAATAAACTTCAAGGGAATAGCTCTTTCACAGATATCCTGTTCCGACCAAAGTATCTGAACCTAATTTCCTACTACCCATAAAATCTGACACAATATGGATGGGTGTTTCCTCCTCTGATTCACAAACTCTACAAAAGGGGCCTCATTAGCTAAGATGTCTCTCAAACTACAAAGCCCAGGAAGGGTTCCATCCAGATGCCTGATGAGAGAGGTCCGTGAAAGGCACAGCAACATCTCACTAATAGCTCGCTCTGTCCAGACCTCCAAGAGATAGCTCGCCAAATTCGTTGTGAAACCTGTGGGCGGAGTAAATGACGTCACAGCTACTGGAAAGCTTTGGCAATGAGCGGAGCTTAACAGCCGTTTGGGTGTCACAATTAAATTGTCGAGCAATGCTTGCAACGTATTTTAATATTACATAGGTGACAGATACGAGTATATTACATATTGATTTAAAATGGTACTTTAGTAGCGGTAGCGGTTCCTAAAAAGACATATCAAGTTCTGGGCTTCCTACGGTTATTCATTCATTTTTGAGATTTTTTTTGTTATTCTCAAAAACTGAGAACAAAATGTTTGATTCTCAATTATTCACACACACACAAACACGCATATAAGGCATACACTTACTTGAGGGACTTGAGATCGTCAATGCTACCTCTATTACCAACAGTAAGAGAAAATGGTAGAAATCTGATTTAAAAAACATTCACAGATTTTTCTCTTTCTTAATGAATTGTCACATGTCACAGAATTATCTATCTTATTATAAACCTACAATCTGGAATATGGACAAAGTTGTGTGACTTGTTTCAATACAAACGGACTTAGAAAATATAACCTTTATATATATATGTCTTAACGTTAAGAAAATTATAGTTTAATAACAAACCGATTTAAACTATAATTTATCGTTAAATATATATTTCCCGCCTACACGACACACTAAATAGTTTTGTGGTTACAGGAGATAGCGTAAAAAAAAAAACTTGTAACAGATGGTGACTAGATTATAAATCACATAGTAATAAAAAAGAAAATAATAAAAAAATACAATAATAATAAAAAATATAACTCATACAGGTGGTTGGGGATTGTTTGTTCTTTTACTTTCAACCAATCAATGAATGTTTATTTGATTATAGTAATAAATAAATTAAAAAAATTGAATGTGTTAATTCAAGCGTATATAATTGATCATTTATTATTATTATTATTATTTATCGTGATTTTAAGTTAAAAAAATAATCTGGTGTGAAACACACACACACACACACACGACTTTCTCTTACTGCATTGTACACGCCCAGAAATTGACTATAATTCTCTTCAAACATTATAATTCTCACTAGATGGTTAAGTTGCCTTCAATTTACCTGAATGGGAGAACATAAACTTTATAAAAACTACTTTCTTTGAGGAAAGCACCACCTCCCGCTCCCTGAAAAACCCCCTAAATGAATTTCCTCTGAAAAAGTTTCTCCAGGTTTTGAAATCCGTCGGTATTTTTGATTAGGAAATCGCAGAAAACTGAAAATCTGTTCAGTAAAGTAGCACTTCCGGTTTCAACCAATTTTCTTCAAACTCGAAATTTTGGCAACATATTTAATTCCAATTAATATTATATGGTTGATAGAATCGTATAATAGATTAAAACAACACTTTATACATAAGCGAGAAAAGTTTTCGAGAATAACTAAAAAAAACTGGAAAAATCCATTCTGTAAATTGGTATTTCTGGTTGGACCCATTGTGAACAAACTTTTACTGCCAGCTCCCCTGGTGGATCTTTAAACGAAATATTAAATTTGAACTTGTTGATTTTCCGTTACTGAGTTATACTTACTCCTTTTGACGTAAGTTTCCGGTGAAAACTCGATCTCAAAAGTTTTGACACAATTTACAACTTAAAACGAGAGGAAAAATTTTCTTTTTTAAGAGAATATTAAATGTGCAATTAAATAGTAATTCTAGGATAATAAATCCTGTTTTTACCCAATACGAAAACAATTTAATAAAATAAAGTGTTATTTAAAATTGTCAATTAAAAATATTTAATTAAATAATTAAAACGATATAAAGACTAGATAATATAATATAAAATTGTAATTAATTAATTAGAATGGATAAAGAAATAAGAAACATGTCACCACTTTCACACTGGAGGGCGTGCACAACTTCCTGTAACCTTATAAATATAGAACATATAGATAGAAATACTGTTTGGCGGCGGGACACAAATATAATCGATAATTTTAATTTATTCCATTTTGTAGATAAATTAGTTAATATTTATATGTTGAACCTAATCTATAAGAATAATAGGTTTTTTCTCTTTCCATATTAATTTTGATAGATTCTATGATCGATTCGCTTACTGGTATCGAATTTGTTTTATTTACGATAACAGGAAGTATTAAAGTCGTTAAAAACATGGTGACAAGTCATGAATTAGTTGCTGAAGCGTTGAATTTTATCAAATATTTGACAGAGTGTGAGTTAAAGGAGCATGTTAAGGAAGGAATATTCAGAAGAATAGACATTTTAACGATAATATTTGGAAATCAGTAAGAAGAAGTAAACAGTTTAGAAGAATTTATGCTACGAAGAAAGAAACCTAACCTTATACAAACCTAATTATGCTGCAACATGTAATAGCCCAAAAGATAACACAATAATCTGATGATCGATCTAAATTACTACTGAGGATTCTCGTGAAACTTTTAAAATATATATATATCCAATAAAATTAAAACTAGTTATAAATTCAATGAAAAATTGTAACGATGGCAATTTATTAATAACTGTAGTAAGTAAGAATGGATTGGTGACATTGGTAAACGAAACAAATAAAAGCACATTACTAAAAGCAAAGCCTGTGCAAAAAATTTCAACTTCTAATCATAAATAAAGGTTTACCACATGACTTGCAGCGAGATAAAGTGGTACCTATATTACTGAAACAGAATGGCATTGATACAGAGGAAATAACAATACGCACTATAATTACAAGTAGACCTAAAAGTGGTGAAGATAGAAACAACTTGGCAAGGTGGAGGAGGACATGCCGTCCTCGAAGGACTCCACAACTTCGGAAGCAGTTGCGTTCGGAGGTGGAATTAAAATGTACTGTATGAACCCGAGAACTATGTTTCTGTAATGAGACGTGCATCACTGGTTAAGACTAGAAAACATCGAGCCAAGCACTGTAGGTGAAAAGAACCTGCTTGCCTTGTCTGTGCTGAGCCACATCTTTTCAAGGATTGTAGGTCTAATGTCCTAGGTAAACTGTATTAATTGTATTAGCTATAATAATTAGTGTAAGCGTCCAAGAACCCTGCTTATGAGGCGTCCGAGAACACGACAAATCTTAAATACCTACTATGACTAAGAATTTGATCTTATCAAAGGTACACATGATATGTCATGTACATTTGATATACATTTCATATACATATATCTTATCAAATCTTCACAAATATGTCAACCAATCCAAATGATATATTTAATTTATTGAAGATAAATATCTGACAGGTTAATTTAAAACACTATAGAAAGCAACTTGTAGCCTAGCTTAGTTTATTTAATAAACACATGTAAATTAGATATCATATTAATATTACAAGAACCCAAGTGTCAAAATCAACCAAACGAGTCCATTTTAATGGCCAGCTCGACTAAACATTTTGACGTTGCAATTTTAACAAATATTTCTCGATTAAATTGTATTAATCAGAGTAAGAGATAGTCGTGTGAGTGTTTCATACCAGATTTTTTTGTTTTCTTCATGCACCTGTGAATCTGTGAGTCCTGGTGCGATGATTTCTTCGTAAGGTGATCTTGCCTAAATGTTGTTCATTTTCATCGTCTTTTTAATATTCATGGAAATTTGAGATATATTAAAAACTAGTTTGAAAACTGCCATTTTTACTAGATTTTCTCGAGAAAGATTTTAGTAAACCATATTACATAATAAACCAAATATGGAAAGATACTATAAAAAGCTGACCTCAAGAACCATTAATTGGTCAAATATATATCAATTTTTAGCCGAATGTGAATACACACATGTTTACTACCACTGGGACAGACCTTCATTTTATTTTGATTGACTATTTCATTGAGATTATTTTTTAGCGGAATATTTTTTCTTATCAGAAAGTTTTAGACTGATAAGGATTTATCACTGTGTAAACAAAATTTTAATGAATGAAGTGATAATAATGTAAATGTCAAAAATTAAAGAATAAAAAATAATGATCAGCATTCTCTATTGAATATGATCAGATATTTCCTTATATATTTTATTTATGAATTTTTATCAATGGTTTTAAAAGTTAGTTAGGTAGGAGGAGATAGATTGGTCATCGCGGCTTACTAAAAATAATCTACTCCTCCACCCCCCCAAATAAAAAAGATCGATCCAATAATTGAACTAGTTACTTACAATCGGATGTCAAAAAATTTCGAAGTTCAGTTTTCACCGGAAATACATAGGTATTAAGCACAAACTTGATTTTCCATATAGATTACACTACTATCTCATGCTGACAATATCTAAAGTTTAGAATAAAATCCATCAACCGGTTCTGTGCCACTTTACTGAATGTTTTTTTTTTTCTTCAGTTTTTCGTGACTTTCTCGAAACGGTTTCAATAATGTTCTTTGACCCCCTATACAATCTACAAAGTTTGAGTTAAATAACTATAACTATTAATTTGAAACATTTTCCTGGGAAAATTGATTTTTGGAGGGGTTCTGGGGGGGGGGAAACAGTAGCGTTATGCTTTTTTTCTATAGTACCACTTCAGTGTAATATATAGTTTTACCACCTACATAATATCACCTACATTAGAAGCAATGATAGAATTCCAAATTTGAAGAACATCGAATAACCGGAAGTGAGACTTAAAGGTTTCGATGTTGTTTGGAATTTTCTCAAAAAAGGATGAAATGATTTTTTTTTAATTTGGAATGTTATCTGCACACATATACAGCATCATTTTTTTATTTCAAACATTCTTCCAGGAAGAAAATTTTGATGTCCTCAGGAATTGACCTCAGGAATCTGTGACGTTACATTTTTTTGTTATTGAGGGTTTGAGCAACGTTTCAGGAGCTGTCTTCTGGGCAACATTGTAATCATTTCAAGTACTAACTGCCATAGATACTAACCAACATGTACGCCAATTGAAGAATCAAACTCAGATATATTAAACTTGTCATTCCGTTTGGATATCACCATGAAATCTGACAGGAACTTATCTGTCAGAATTCCTCAACCGGAAGTACCACTTTACTGGGGTAGGTTTTTCAGAATTTTTTTTTCTGCTATTTTCTCTAAAATGGTGCCAACTACACATATGAGAGGGTGCTAAAACTTTTATTTCAAAGATTTCTCCGAGAAAATTCATTTAAGAGGGCTTTTGAGGGAGGTCGGGGGGGTTATGCTTTCTTCTAAAATGCCATTGTAGTTTATTATACATTTTTATCATCTATATAATATTAATTAATATTGAATATATTCTGAGTTTGAAGAAAATTGGTTGACCGACTAGAAGTGCGACTTATACTGAGTAGTTTTTTTTTTTTAGTTTTCTGCGTTTTTCTCCATCAAAGTATTGATGAATTTAATCAAATTTGGTAATGAAATTATGAATATAGAGACTTATTACTTTTGAGTGAAATTGTTCCTCGAGAAAGTTCGTATAAAGTTTTCTTAGTAGGTTATGCTTTCCTCGAAAAGAAATTTTATTAAATTTAGATTCTCCTATTCAAAACTGAAGGCACGCGAACATTTAGAGAAAAATTATGTGTTTGATGAAATTTTTTCCAATTATAAGTATGTAGACTGCAGTAAGAGAAAATCTTGGAAGAAAATCCGGTAAAATGTTATTTCCGGTTGATTGATTGTTAATGAATTGCTTCCAGTTCGGCTAACGGTATTTCTAAGCATTCTCACCAGCTTGATGTCAGAGGCGACTGTGTAGATAAAAGATACTGAGTTATCAAGGAAATACTTATTTTTTTTTTTCTGAGGCTCTTATGTTTTTAGAACAAGAAAAAAATGTTTCTACAAATGTCTGAGTGTGAGTGAACGGTAGCAATACTTCCTGTTGCGACAGAAAGTGAAAATAAAAATAGAACAACAGAATATATAGCACCTTGATGAAGTAACCGATAAATGTTGAATGAAACTTTTACCATTTCATTCACAAATATAATACATTCAGAAAGAAAAAAAAAAAGTAAAAACAACAACAGAACACAACACAGCAGAACAGGTGATGAAGTGAAAGAGAAGAATGCGTAGGTGTAACTTTACATTCATCGGGGTTGTTTGTTATTATGGAATCAGGAACGTAAAGGTAGTTGTTGTCCTTGGTAACGTGTGTATGTGTTGTTAAGCTGGACGTCCAAGCAAAAGTATATATACATGGCCATTTAGTTTGTTATGTCTATGAAACCGCCTAGACGTGTGGGCGCCCGCCTCACAAAACCTTTTTCTTTTTTTTTATCAAACTGGCCGGTGAATATAAAACCGACGGAACAGCGGACTAGTGGTAGGAGAAACACTTGAGTCTCTTAATGAATATATTTAATAATTATTCTGTGGGAAGAAATTGAGGAAGACTTAAATATCACAAGATCAACAGGTGCAATGTAATTAATCTTGTTAGATGTTGAAATTTTGAGGATGCTCTGAAAGATGGTGGTGGAGATTTTACTATTCTACCTGAGCGGCCGTACGTGGAGCTTATGTCAAACTCAGAAAGCATGTGCAAATTTAATTTTAAACTAACTGACAGACCCCTCTAAAACAAATTAAAACAAAAAAATGTTTCAAATAAATGTGATACGTCTCTATCTGTGCAGCAAGTATTCCAGTTTAAAAGAAAATCGTAACAACCATTATCGAGAATATTCCAAAAAACTCAAAAACCTATTGTGTAAAACCTCACTTCCGGAAAGCCGATTATCTTCAAATTTCGAATACTAACAATGCTTTTAATGTGTATTAATATTATATAGGTGGTAAAACAATATATTACAATTAAGTGGTACTTTAGAGAAATGCATGACGCTACTGTTCCCCCCCCCGGAACCCCAAAAAATAAATCTTCCCGGAAAAATGTTGCTAATAAAAGTGATGGTGGTATGTGTGTGTGTAGATAAAGAAAATTGTTAGAGCAGTTTTCGAGAAAATCACGAAAAACGAAAAAAAAATTCAAACCCTATCTTTAATAGGACAGTTGCCACATGCATAGAATACGTTTTTCAACACTCCCCAGAACCCTCCTCACTACCCTGCTATGAGAAAACATTCGTTCGCTTTTGTATGTGAGAAACGCTTCGTTCGTTTGCTTTTTACCAAATACATGCCTCCTACAGAACGTATTCTCCGTTAAAACCCATTTAGTCAATTCGCACAGAACCGGTTGATGAATTTTGACCGAAATTTTCGTGTCTGATACGGTGGAAGGGTCTGTATGGAAAATTTTTGCGATTTTCTCGAAAATGACTCCAGTGATTTTGTTTAAACCTGTTATATCGACTACACATATTTTGAGCTGCAACTTTTATTTGAAACATTTCTCCGGGTTAATTCATTCAAGGGCAATTTTGGCATAGGGGTGGAGTTATGGTTCCTTCTAAAGTGCTATTTCAGTTTATTACACAGTTCTATCATCTAAATAATATTAATTAGAGTTAAATATATTGCCAAAATTCCGAGTTTCAAGAAAATTAGGTAACCGGAAGTGCATTTTTGTTGAACCGTTTTTTCAGTTTTTTCGCGATAGTTTCTCGAAAAATGACTTTAGTGAATTTCCTAATTTCCTATACCTCGGCATATTTTTTTTTTTTTTAAAGCGGGGGGCCAACGCACTGCGACCTTTTATCCGGTCTATTGAGCAATGCCCCCTGGGTGCCGCAGGCTTGCCCACAGCACCCGAACAGATGTCCCAGCTGAACATCCGTTCTACAATACCTCCATCAGTCTGAGATCCCTAAGGAACCCCAGTATCCTGACGGGCTCTAGAGAGGGTATATCCCCCTCCTCCACCTGGTAGCTACCCAGGTTCTTAAACCTTCTCTAAGTGGCAGCTTCACAGTCAGTTAGGAGATGTAATGGAGTATCCTCCAACCCCCCACAGAATCTGCATGAGCTATCACTTTCCAAACCCAGCTTCACCAGGTGTCCTCTAAGTCGGCAATGCCCCGTGAGGAAACCCGTAAGAACGCGGAGCTTTTTCTTGTTCAATTCAATGCCGGCCTCCGATCTCCGTCGGTTATAATTTCCCAAGCAGATCTTGGCCTGCCGCAAACCGAGGAGGGAGTACCAGAGTTGAGATCTCCTCGTCTCCTCTTCCCCCCTAACTTCTTCCGACAGAAACTGGTCGCTAACGTCACAAGAAGGTTCCGGCCCTAGAAGTGGGGTTGTAGCACCTATCTTGGCCAGGGCGTCGGCCATCTCATTCCCTTCAATGCCAACATGCCCCGGCACCCACCAAAATACAACTTTGTTCCTCCTGCCTAGATTACCTGGGCATATATAATACACTTAAATTTATTACTTTTGTTTCCAACTATTGTCCGGAAAAATTGATTTAAGAGTGGACCTGTGTGAGGTGAGATTAAGATTTTTCTCTGATGCGCTAATCGCTCCAATTACATTCTATTATCTAGCCAATAGGAGTTAAGAGAACTAACATTTAATACAAATTTTAATTTTCAAGAGAAATTCACTATTACGTCAGACTTGGGAGAACTACAGTTAGACAAATTGTGTCTAACAGGAGTGAAAAATACGTTTACAACCAGATTAGTTTTTTTTTTTTTTTTATCATCACAGAAAGAAATATTTTGCGCAAAATACTATTTTTAAATCGATATTATAATCAACTTTCTGATTCGTTTTTTTTATTTTTTTATTTAATTCCCTGCACCACTTAAAGGTTAGTGGAGCAATATCTAGAAAGAGGCATTTATAACTGTATCAGTTGTTTTTTTCTTTCTTGACTTCTTCCTATGTGTGGATAAGCCAGATTAAAGTAAAAGCTTATTTATGTTATAAGAAGAACAACAAAAAAAAAAGGAAGGAGTAGGGAGAAGAACAAAATAAAATCATGCCAGAGAAGTTGAGGAGGTTAAAATGAATATAAATCTAAAGGAGAGAAAAAATAGTGAAAGGTGCTAAGAAAAAGGAGGACGTTAGTGATTGGCCTCATACTGGCAGGTATAAAAATAAAGAAGAGGAAATTACCACAAACCAAAGGTACAAAGCATGTATTTCCGGTGAACAATTCAATTTCTCAAATACTCCGTTTTAAAGCAAGCAGTAAGAGAAAGTAGAAGAAAAAAAAAACCGAATGTGAAACACTCACCCGACTTTCTCTTACTGCAATGAACATAATTGTAATTAACTAATCCTCTACACACGTATAATTCTTACTAAATGTTCAGTTCTCTTCAAGCTATATGAATGGGAGAATCGTAACTTTAATTAGTAATAATATAAAGTGATTTGTTTGAGGAAACCATAACCTCCCTCACAAACACCCTTAATGAACTTTCTTCGGAAAAAAGTTCCCAATAGGTAGGTGATAGGTAGTTAATACATGTATAGTAGTACACATAAGTTCAATGAAATCCGGCGTTTTATCCGTCGCAGCATGCATATTCATTGTTTTGGATTTTCATCCATCGTCAGAGCAAATTCACCAAGTTCGTGTAGAGAGTTCACATCAACGAATGTTTCTGTTACATTTTTTGGTTTGATGGTTGTATATACAACCATACAACGATATACAACCAATAAATCCACAAGTGTGAGTGTAACAGAAACATTATGTTGAAGTGAACTCTCTACACGAACTTGGTGAATTTGCTCTGACGATGGATGAAAATCCGAAACCGGTCAGGAACAAAATGAATATGCATACTATGACGGATAAAATACCAGATATTATCCAGCACTGCGAACCCATCCACATATTCATTAATGAAATCCATTATATTTTTATCGTAGACAATCGTAGAAAATTTAAAAAAAAAAATCTGGTGCGAAACACTCACACAACTTTCTCTTACTCCAGTTCTCAAAATTGTAAGTGACAAATTTTATAGTTTGTGTACTCCATTTTAATTAAATTCGTCGAAAACTGAAAAAAAAAATCCAGTAAAAGCGCACTTCCGGTTTACTAATTTTCTTGAAACTTGGAATTTTGGCCATCTATTTATTTCTAATTAATTCTGTTTGGATGATAGAATTGTATAATCTACTATGATAGCACTTTAGAGAAAAACATAACCCCTCCCCCCTCCAAAAGTGCCCTTAAATAAATTTTCCCAGAGAAATGTTCCAAATAAAAGTTGTAGCTATTTGTATGTGTAGTTGATCTACCAAGTTTGAAGAAAATCATCGGAGCCATTTTTGAGAAAAACGCAAAAAAGTAAAAAAAACAACTAGCAAAGTGGAACTTCCGGTTGAGGAATTTTGACAGATGACCCACTGTCAGATGCCATAGTGATACCTAAACGGAATATTAAGTTTCAACTTTCTACGGTTTTTCGTTTTGAGCTATGCTGTTCACTCACACACACACACACACACACAGACCATTTGCTGAAATCCACTTTTTTGGACTCGGGGACCTTAAAACGGATATTTCCGGTGAAAACTCGATATCAAATATTTGACACGATTACAATACTTCCTGTTACTAGCAGTGAGAAAGTAAAAAACTGTTCAATAAAGTCGCACTTCCGGTTCACCAATTTTCTTGAAACTCATAATTTTGGCCACATGTTTATATTATATAGAATCTTGTAATAATTGAAAATAGCACTTTAGAGAAAATCATCCACCCCACCCCCCCACAAAATCCCAACTTTTAAATGAATTTTCCCGGAGAAATATTAGAATAAAGGTTGTAGCTCTTTGTATGTGTGGCTGATGTACCAAGTTTTAAAAAAATCGTTACAGCAGTTTTTGATAAAATTGCAAAAAACTGAAAAAAAAAAAAATCTATTCAGTAAAGTGGTACTTCCGGTTAAGGAATTTTGCCAGTCAAGTTCCTATCGGATCCTACGGTGATACCCAAACGGAATGTCAAGTATAAACTTTCTGCAATTTTTCTATAATGAGATGTGCTGTTCACATACACATGGACCACGTTCTAAAAACCACTTTTTCGGACTCAGGGGACCTCCAACGTTGAAAACTCGATATAAAAAATTTGACACGATTGCCATATATCTTACCAGAATAAGAGAAAGTAATGTAAGAGTAAACAAAAAACAAAAACAACAATAGCTAAAAAGAATGACGTAAAATTGTGGCTGTCCAAAATTTTGTCGTTAGTTATCGCTAAATTTTTTTTACTAAGCTTTAATTTAAAATTAAAGATTTAAATATATTGAAAAATTGTAAAAAAAATAAATATTGCAATTGAATAATTCTATTTTTTTGTTCACAAACAGATATCAATTGGCATATAGCTTGGCAAACATTTCTTGTTATCTAAACGTTAATGAAAAACTAAATGAACCGTAAATCTCGATGTGCACTTATTTTTTTTCCATTAATGATAAACTAGAGATTATGGTTTGACATTGAACAAATCAAAATAACAGAGAGATTATTTGAATCTTTTTAGTAGAAATCCAATCGTTTTGTACTTCGCTTATTTTAGTTGGGGTTAACGCAACAACTTTGAACACTGGAAGACGCCACTGATCTACGTGTACATAGTTCGCGGGGTAGTTTAAAAAAAATAAAATAAAATCGTTAGCATTATCGATAAAATCGCGAAAAACCTTGAAACAAAATTCAGTAATTTTGCAACTTTCTATATGAGGATTTTTGGTCTTGCAGGCGTTCCAAAATATGTAGCGCAATATCGCCAATATTGCTTGATCACCAGTTTAAAGGAATAAACTCCATATTTTAATGCAATTCTTCACTAAGAATATTGAATAAAATGATAAATAATATTGAAGAATTTATTTATGATTCATCAATATGAAATGTAATTTAAAAAAAAAAAAAGAAACAAGAAAACTGAAAGTGCACAAGAAAAAAACAGTTATAATTTTCTAGTGGGCGTCAAAAGAATTATTAAAAAGTGAGAGGGGAGTTTTTTTTAGAACGGTTGTAGAAGATAACCAAAAAAATACAATTTAATATCCGTTATTACGTAACATTGATCAAGGTAGAATATAACCGATGAAATGTGGTATAATTTTAGCAGCACAATCTGGAGGTGTTGAGTGAGTTGAGAGAAAAATGAGGTCATCCTATGTAGGCATATTGGTGACGTATTGAAAAATAAAATCAAGAAACTTGTCCCCATACTATTGGTTTATATTTTCTTGTGAACTTTTTAGATATTTAAAAGTAGGTTGTTATGGCGTGAACCATAGTTTGTCTCATGGTGTCCAGGCTGAGAGAGGGAGAGAGAGAGAGGGAGGGAGAAGTCATGGCTTTGTGGAGACATGTCATACAGTTCTACTTGTATTACACACTGGTGTCAAATTATGGAGGCGTCAAGATAAGTGTGGGCCGAGTCCGGATTTTTTGTTTTAATTTTTATTTGCAGTTCTTGCTCAGCGTCCTTTATTCACCTACGCTGGTAAAATGATAACCACTCTTTGCATGTTCAAACCTGCAGTCACTTTACAGATCACATGTTTCTCACAGCATTTCTTGTAAATGTCACTGAAGAACTTCTTATTTATAAAAGTATTTACTTTTCTTAGATAAAATACTATTTTGCTAAAATTTCATTGCAAGCTTTTAATTTGGTAAAAGTTTGAAAAAATTGGGTTCCAGGAAAGGTAAGAAGATCGAAACAGTAATCTTGAATAGGGAACGCGCACATTAGCCAGAGATCTCTGCCGGCTTTGTTGAGAAGTAAGTTCTTGTTTGAAATGACTATACACTGCGTGACCAAGCATCTCTGTCACAGTTATTGGCAACAGTTTTAAAGTTATGCTTAGTACATAAGATTCCCAACCACTTCTCTAAAACCAATTTTTCATGGACAAAAGTTAAGTAAAAGTATTTAGGTTTATATCCGGAGCATTTAGCACTTAAAAGTTAAAAGAGAAATTCATTGGAGCGTAAAATCGCATTTCCGGTTAATATTTTTTTTTAAAACTTGGAATTGTTGTCAGGACACGTAAAAATTACGTTGCATGCAAAAACTGTGCATAGAGCGCGGACATGCAGCAATACGGTTTTTGTATATATATAGACTGGTGATAGATCGCGGAAAACGTAGCTATTTGGGTTACTGCATGTGCGTATGCTTGTTATGCCGCTTCTTTGTACATAATTAGTGTTCATTATTTACTTCATTATTACACACTACCTAGAGTAAAAGACGTAAAGATACACTGTCACACAAAACGAACATATACTTAATTTAAATAAAAAAAAAAACAAGCATGAATATTAAGCTAAAGCATGATGCATGCACCTCTTACTAAATTTCCTACTAATTTATGCAACTCAATTTTCTCAAACCCCCGCCCCCAGTTTAAATATAAAACTCAGATTATTACAACTGCTTTTTCTCAATATATTATTAATATCATTTAACCATAAATAAACATGAAAAATAGCGAGCGAATACATTTTCTAATTTGCTCTAATTATTTAATGAATTTTTGCTCGAAATCTGATATGTATCTGATACGGCTTCAGGGGATACTTCTGATACATTTCCGAATTCAGGGGACCCACAAAACATGTATTTCCGGTGAAAATTCAATTAGAAAATCTGGCACGATTGCAATACTTCCTCTTCCTTAGGAGTAAGAGGGGAAGTAATAAATCATTCAGTAAAATTTTTACTTCCGGTTATGGCTGAAATCTGCAATGGTGGAATTCAAACCGGAATATCATGTTCAATCAACTGTTGGAAATTTGAAACGTTCGCAATATTGCCTCTTCTCAGCAGCAGCCTAATTGATACATCTGGCCCACTAACTGACCCTCAACCATTACACTAGTCTAACGATCCCATGATTCTTTTTAATTTAGCCCCAATAGCCCCTTTTAATGAAGGCAGGCGAATGCCCATTATTAAAGAGCTTTCCGTACCTAGGCCCCGGCCATCCACGCATTCTGGGATGATCCAATCAAGTATCTAGAAATACAGGTGTATAAAAAGCAATTAAAGACGATTTTAAAGCACGTAACAAACACACAAACTTTATTTCCAATTTTAATGGTTCTATAAACCAGCACGAACTAACAATAAATTATCTATATTTAATTTAGTACCTATTTTTAGGAATAAAGACAAAAAAAAAAATAATAAATACAATAAAACAACTATGCCCTTTCTACATCATAATACTTCAACTTCATCTACTTATCAAACTGATCTTTTATAAAGTAAAAATAAAATGAAGCCTCGTCCATTATCAGCTGTTAAGATTTTTAATAAACTATACACACATAGTTGCACGTACTATGGTGATAGGTGGTCCACTATACATGTTATATACAGACATTTTAGTAACAATTAATTAATGGAATACCACGCGACTATAAATAGTAATAATAAAAAGAAATATCTACAAAAACTGAAATTTTCAGGCTTTATAAATGATATCTATGACCATAATTCCGTAGGCTCTACATACTTTTTTCCGGGAAAATGTATCAAATAAAACTGCCCGGCATTGTTGTGAGTAAATAGTTTAGGAAATTTAAAAACAAAAATCCTTGGCGCCATTTTGGTGAAAATCGTGAAGAAGTGAAGAAATATGTATTTAGTTTCAGTCGCACTTCCGGTTGATGGATTTTGTCAATACTTTACTGCGGTAAGTCGCATTTAAACAAAATGTCAATCTTCCTGAAATTTTTTTTTTTTTTTTTGAGATATTTTTTTGTACACACCCACAAACCAATTCTAGAAACCAATTTTTTCGAACTCAAAGGACCTCAAAATATTTATTTCCCGATGAAACTTAATACCTACAGAAAGTTGACACAATCCTTACACTTACTCTTACTCTGTAAACCGAGATCGGTAAAGCCCCATTTTGATCGAAATCTTCCTGTTTGGTCGTCTGGCGATGCTAGAACGGAATATGAAGTTTAAACTTCCTGATGTGAATATTTCACATTCAATTTTATTAATTCCAACGGAATATTGAATGAATTTGTCTTTATATTTGTAGTTGACAAATTGGTTATATCTACGTCATTTTAATTAATTTACTTAAACAAATAAATAAATAATAAATAATAATCACTTAAATAAAACTGTCACAACAGAAATTATTAGAGCAGAAAAGATAGAGTAATAAAATTGTATGACAGTTATGATATTATGCAATTAAATGACACATTAATAGTTCTGTTAAGATTAATAAATAAGCGTTGGTCACTGCTATTCACTATTTATTCTCTCTCGCTCTTAATCTAGTTCAGAGAAATTGAAAGAGAGACATTGGCTGGCTCATTAAATTAAACTGCTCGTGTACGACTCACAGGCAAACTAAACATGCATTCAAACAAATGCACCACACTTCTTACTTTCTCTCATTTACTTTTTCTTACTCCTAGTTAAGAGGAAGTATTGTTTGTAATCATTCAAATTTTTGATATCCAGTTTTCACCGGAAATATCCGTTTTAAGGTTCCCTGAGTCCAAAAAAGTGGTTTTTAGAAAATGTGTGAACGACATAGTTCAAAAACAACGCAAAAAGTTCAAACTTGATATACCGTTTAGGTTAACTGCCAAAATTCCTCAACCGGAAGTTCACTTTACAAAATGTTTTTTTTTCACTTTTTTGCGATTTTCTCAAAAAAAAGCTCTAACTATTTGCTTTAAAATAAGAATGTGAACTGCACATACAAAAAGAGCTACAACATTTATTTGAAACCTTTCTCCTGGCAAAGTCATTTAAGGGAGTTTTTGGAGGGATGTGGGGGTGGGGTTATGTTTTTCTCTAAAGTGCTATCATAGCTGATTATACAATTGTACCATACAAACAGAATGAAGGGCTGGGTTAACTTGCCCTCTAAAGTGCTATTTCAGTTTATTAAACAATACTATAATCTAAATAATATTAATTAGAATTAAATATGTTGTTGAAATTCAGAGTTTGAAGAAAATCGGATGACCGGAAGTGCGTTTTTACTGAAATGATGTTTCAGTTTTCTGTTATTTTCCCTCAAACGGCTCCAACGACTTTCTTTAAACTATGTGAACTACGCATACAAAAAGAGCTACAACTTTTCTGTGACTCCGGGTAAAGTCATTTAAGGGGGCTTTGGGAGGGGGGTAAGGTTAAGTATTCCTCTAAAGTGCTATCTTAGGTGATTATACAATTCTGCCATCTAGACAAAATTAATTGGAACTAAATAGATTGCCAAAAATCCGAGTTTCAAGATAATTGGAAACCGGAAGTGCGTTTTTACTGAACAATTTTTTCAGTTTTTACACCCATAAAAACACCGACGAATTTCATTAAATTTTGTATATTAACTATGAAATATGTCAATTACAATTTGGTAAACTGTAAAAGAGAAAGTTGTGTGAGTGTTTCATAGCAGATTTTTTTTACTTCCTCTTTCTGCTATAAGAGGAAGTATTGTCATCGTATCAAATTTTTGATATCGAGTTTTCACCGGAAATATACGTTTAGAGGTCTTCTGAAAAAAGTGGTTGTTGTGTGTATATTGTGTATGTATGTACACAGTATAGAAAAACATAGCTCAAAAGGAAGATGTCAAACTTGACATTCCGTTTGGGTATCACCATGGGATCCGACAGTAAGTTATCTGTCGAAATTCCTCAACCGGAAGTACCAATTTACTGAATGGGTTTTTCAAAGTTTTTTTAAAGCAATTTTCTCGAAATAGCATCAATGATTTTTTTAAACTTAGCATATCAATTATACATATAAAGCGCTCCACTTTTATTTGAAACATTTCTCTGGAAAAAAATTCATTTAAGGCGTCTTTTGTGGGAGGGGCGGGATTATTATTTTTTTTTTAAGTTTAATTTCAGTTTATTATATCACTACTATATATACATAATATTAATTACAATGAAATATGATACCAAATTCGGAATTTGAAAAAATTGGTTCACCGGAAGTTGAACTTACTGAACACTTTTTTTTTTCAATTTCTTTGCAACTTTTTTCGTTCATACAAGCAGGTTTCATTAAACTTGTTAAAAAGGGATTCATACATTGAACCAGAGCCCCATCACTTTCGTTTGACACATTTTTTCCTGGGAAAACTTCTTTTAGTGAAGTTGTGGGGGGACTGGAAGGTCCATGGGCACTCAACAAATATTGAAGACTACTAAAAACATTGCGTACAAATCTGGTGTGAAACACTCACACGACTTTCTCTTAATCTTACTAATACGACTTAATTAAGCAAGAAATTTTCTTTAAAATTGCAATAATACAATGTTTAGTTGAGCTGGCCATAAAAATGGTGGTGGGGGTTTTACTTGTGAACCTGAGCGGCCTCATGTAGAGCGCTCTATTTCAAAATCAATAAAGTTTGTGCAAATTTAAATTCAAAATAACTGACAGACCCCAATACCCCTCTAAAATAATTTTTTTTTCAGTAAAATGTTTCAAATAAAAGTGATAAAGTTTCTGTCTGTGCAGCAAGCATTCCCAGGTTAACAAGAAATCATTATAGTCGTTTTCGAGAACATTCCGGAAATTTCAAAAACCTACTCTCTAAAATCGCACTTCCAGTTAACTGATTTTCTTCTAATTTGAAATTCTATCAATCCTTCTACTGTATATTATATTCTGTACATGCTAAAAACACACACACCACACAGACATACCTACGCACACATATATACGGACCATTCGCTAAAAACATTTTTTCCACATTCAGGGGATCCTAAAACATGTATTTCCGGTGAAAACTTAATTTCGAAAATCTGACACGAGATCGCAACACTTCCTCTTACTACTAGAAATAAGAGAAAGTCGAATGAGAAAGTGTTTCGCACCAAATTTTGTTTTTTTTCAACTTTAAAATGTTTATTGAAAAAAGAACTTACCTAAGACACTGAAACTAAGGCTTCCACCACCTGGTCTTCCTCTACTGAGTGGACGAGGCATATTTTTGTCATTCTAAGATATTTGCTATGATATTAAAGAAAATTTGGGTAATCAAACTAATTTCACTTTTTGCCGAAGATACGAAAAAAAACAGTTATTGAGATAATTAACGGCGATGATATCTACTAAACACAGCAGGACTTTTTTTTTTTTTTGAATTGATACGATAAAGATAAACAAACTTATTTCGGCCGTTTAATAATCACTTTGAAATAATTTAAATTAATCGTATTGGTTTCTTGAGCAAAATTTACTGAGAAAGAGGGAGAAAATACTTTGCAAAACACATATGTTTACGACAAGTACGTTGAGAATACGGCGGGGTGGGAGTGCGCGCAAAAAACAACTAAACACTTCTCTCTGTTTGTACGAACATGAACAGAAATGCAACTAAACTTCTAATAGAGTGCGCCTATGGTCACGGCTACCCCATGTGAAACTGTTTTTTTTTTCTTTTGGGATGCTGGTTTCCCCAGGGGCAACCCACGCTCATCTTACGGACTAAACCAAGCGTGGGCTTTAGTTTTTTTTAAATACTATCTCTATCTAATATATATAGATATCCCACTTCTCTTTTATCACATACAAGTTTCTCAATGGGGACCTTTGGCTGCCCCCACTATTTCACACAATACGTAATCTTTATGTTTACCCACTCTACTAGCCACTTTTCTTAGTTCCATTCAATAAAAAAAAAAAAATCACTTTTCAACAAACGCACACACACACCTACATACTCCCGATATTCCGTTTTAGAGGTCGTCGTACATACTGTCGCAACACCTGCCTACGCTATCTCAATTTTTTTTCTTTTCTTTCTTTCTTTTTTTTAAACGTTCCCATATGTTCTTGAATTGAGTATATTTTGGGGCAGGAGGGGTCTAGTTCAATGAAATAACATATCAATGGAATTTATGAATGAGTCATTCAAAAAATGTGATTGACAGAAGTTTCGGAAGTTAATAAATTTTAGTCTCTCAGTAAATTTTAGTTTCATTAACAAATCAATCAAAAATTAATTTATATCTCATACTGTCGTAAGAGAAATTTTAAATCGCTTTGTGAGGGAATAAAAAAAAAAATCTTGAAAATATCTATGAAAAAGTGGCCTAACTTTCTCATATTGCTCTTAATAAAACTTATATTAGAAAATAACAAATTTTTTATAAATTTCAAATTTTGCCTTTATTTCTAACATAAATATAATATAGTTAGAGGAGGGGGGCAAGTGTCAGCCTATCAACAAAGAGACAGATAGAGACTATAGTCGATTTCGAGAAA